>QRFJ01000375.1:559699-617571 GCA_006176705.1 Cocos nucifera
CAATCTGTGCAAATGGTGGATCTGACTTAACTAAGGAGTAGATCAATATTCTGAGCATGGTAAGATTCATGAATTAGAGACCAAGTTTGGGTGCACCATGATTAGAGAATTCATTGAATAAGAGTTGTTCACTCATTGGACTAATCCATCACCAATAATTGTTAGGTGAGGTGATGAGTCAATTGGTGGGACCGCACCACCCACTAGAAATCATTAATCATGAAGATTTTTGCATCTCTATTAAGGGAGTGTAGGGATCCAAGAAAATAGTAGAAGCTAATTTATTTAAAAATAAAATCTCTAAAAAATTGATCAAGTCTTAATTATAATATCTAACTAAAAACTTTGACTCTTAATGCGGGCTAATTTATAGCTATGGCAAGTGCACCAGTCGATCAAGTAATAAAGTGAATGAGTAGAGTATCGTCCCTAGAGGATTGGAAAACAAGTACTGAAAAAACTCTTTCCTATGCTTTATTTAGAAGATCGATTTATGAGAATAAGAAATTAAAGAAAAAATAAAAAATAATTAAAAGTTTTTTAATTAAATAGAGAGAGTGTAAATTATTAGGGTTTTAAACTCAAGAGCAATGGATTACTAAGGCAATCGGTTCACCAACTCAGTCAATACAATATTCAGATTTTTAGATTAATTTTATTTCATGTGACGGTGGAGTCTCCTAATTTATTCACTATCCTTTGGTCCAGGTATAGCAAAACTATTAATATTTATTAATTACCCTTTGGTCCAGGTGTAATTTAAATAAATATTAATGCATTAGGTTTTGTGAAACTCTCTAATTAAAATACGCTGCGTCCAAAGCGCACTAAAATTTCCGCATGCATATGAATTCTAATTTGATTCATAATACAAGGTATATAATCAAGAAGCATTAACATAGATGTACTTGGTTCGTAACATCTATGTTCATCAGATCAATTAGAAGATGGCCAGTAATCTAAAAGCATTAAGACAAGATTTATATACTCCTCATGAATAAAATTTAAAAATAAATCATACTGAATATTGCATCAAAAGAGTGGC
Source organism: Cocos nucifera (assembly GCA_006176705.1). Lineage (NCBI taxonomy): Eukaryota > Viridiplantae > Streptophyta > Magnoliopsida > Arecales > Arecaceae > Cocos > Cocos nucifera. The sequence goes on from QRFJ01000375.1 coordinate 560,745, forward strand.
TACACCTTAGCCTTAGTAAAAGAAAATTTAGTTCATGAGAACAAGTTCAAAAATAGCAAATAAAATAAAAAGCATAGAAAAATTAGATTGTTTGATTGCTGAAATTGATTCTCCGTTGCTCTTGATGTGGAGAACTTGGTGAAGAAGAAGATGCTCCTTGATCGATATCTTGATTGTCGAAAAAAAATCAAAAATCCCTTTTTTATTTCTCACAAATCACTCTTCTCTTTCTACCTCTCTCCTCTCTTTTTTTCTCTCTCTATTTCTCCCTCTCTCTCTCTCTGTTTCTCTCTCTCTCTCCCCATCTCTCTCTCTGTCTCTCTCTATTTTTTATTTTCACGACAACACTAGATTTTTTTATAGATAAAGAGTTTGATTTCCCCCCAAAATTCATCAAAAATTAGGTTTAAGACTCCCAAAACAACTCAAATTAAGATCTAGGTAATTCTGACCTTTAGATGTTGATCAAACGGTCCAAAAACCACTCAAAAACTCCTTAAAATAACCCAGATCAAGTTGGATTTCATATCAATCGTTGGATCAACCGTTGGATCGAATCTGGGCCATCCGATCGCGTAGAAAGAAGGTTTCTGATCTATAGTTTAACTTCAGGATGAAACTCAGTCATTAGATCTCGATTGGGAGCTGCGGATGCCATCCATCAGCGCCTTCTTTTCGACCGTCCGATCGAGTTTCAGTGAAAACCATCCGTTGGATCAGCCAAAATTCCCAAATTACCCTCCGTGGACCATGCGCGAGCCCGATGTTGCATGGACCGCCGCGTTCTTCAACCAACCAGAGCACTTTTTCTGATGTGAAATGCCCAAAATATCCTCCGATTGGTCCACCGTGCGCCGCAGAAAATGCTAACGTCAACGTTGCGTCGGCGGGTTGGTCTGCTGTTGCGATCGAACCGGGCCAAACCGCTGATCCGATTTTCTGAACCAATTCGAACTAAACCAATTTTTTTTTTTCTAAAATTTAATTCTGGGCTCGTTTGAAGTCTGTTTTGCCTGAAATTTATTTCATCTAAATCAGAAAAATAAGATCTTCACATTGGTGAACTTCTTTCCTACATAAGATTAATAAAAATATTAATTTCTAAAGAAATAGATTAATTTATTTTATAATTTAATATTTTTATTAGTGTATTTTTATCACTTATCACACCCCCCAACTTAGTCATTGCTAGTTTCTTAGCAATATTTTATTTAATACCATATTTCAATAAGATTATCCATCACAAAGATAAAATCTAGGATTAAAGGTCAAAAAGTTTAGAAAATACTGCTAACTAAGCATTGAGCTTCAGAAGCAAATTTTTCAGTCAATACAATTAAAAACTTTCTTAGAGTACATCAAAGATCTATAGCACTTGTGTTCATAATGACTAACTTTAGCATTTTAGTATTAAATTAAAAGAACAAAAGTATCTTCTCTTATCACCTATTTTGGTCAATTTTCTATACATTCTCAATTTTATACTCATGAATTAAGGTAGCTTTCACACTGCCTTTCTCTCTCTTTTTTTTTTACTATGCTGAGCATCCTGTCCTTTCCTTCACCATTTTACATGAATTTTCACACTTGACCTAGGTGCAGAGACCCAGTTACTAGGCTTTGGGCAATCCACATATACTCTATCTTTTGCACTTTATTTATAGGCAGGTAGCTCTTTCCTTAAATTCAAGTTTTTTTTATTAGAATGTATATTAATTACTAATTTTTAGTGATAATTGAATCCTCAGTTGGCCTTATAATCAATACCTACTTTGCCTTGTTAGTGTGCATGTGCAATAAAAAGTGCTAATAATCTTTTAATGACCTAAGTAGGCTGCTAAAAGTTGACCAACTAATCTACTTCTTTAACTCATTACATTCATTAGCAAATAATTCTATCTTTTATCACTTATCCAGTTTATCTTGCTCAAGATTTTCTTCTTGACACATGATTTTTTTTTTTTAATTATTCTACATTGTCTTAAAGGAGAAAGAAAAATAAAGGGTGCAATAAAGGATAGGAAGGAATACACCTGATTTGGTTCAGTCTGATCCTTTGGAGCTTTAAAATTTTGCTTGAGCTCTCATTGATTTTTTTCTACAAAATTGAAAATACACACCAAAGCAGTAAAAGAGCAACCACAAATTACTAAAAAATAAAAAAAAAATTGATCAAAACTGAAAAGAAAAGAAACAACCTATCTAGTAGTTCTGATTTATAGTCTTCAGCTTGACTTTCTTTGAGTTCTAAAGTGGATCAATCTGGTGCCACTTCAATTGGAATACTTTCATGTTTGATCGAGTCTTCTTTCAATTTGACATTGCTTGCTTTTATAGTCTCAAACCTATTTTCTATAGAATTCTCATATAATGGATTGTCAATAATGTCAATTAGAAAACAAGTTTGATTATCATCAATATGTTTAGTATCTTTGAAAACATTAAAATTAACTTGTTCGTCTTGGACTCTAAGAATTAATTTTCCTTGTTGAACATCTATTAAAGCTCCTCCAGTAGCTAAAAAGGGTCTCCCTAAAATAAGGAGTACATTATAATCTTCTTCCATATCAAGAATAATAAAATCAACAGAAAAAATAAACTTGTTTACCTTTACCAAGACATCCTCCACTATACCTCTTGGATATTTAATGGATCTATCGGCTAATTGAAGAGTAATAGTGGTAGGCTTTGGTTCTCCTAGACCCAGCTTTCTGAAAATAGAAAAAGGCATGAGATTAATGCTTGCTCCTAAATCATATAAAACTTTATCAAAACTACAATCACAATAATGCCGGGGATAGTAAAACTTCTTGGATCTTTTAGCTTCTGTGGTAATTTATTTTGAAGTATTGCTAAGCATTCTTCATTCAAATTTATTCTCTCATGCTCCTTCAGCTTTTTCTTATTTGTTAAGATTTCTTTGAGAAACTTGGCATACTTGGGCATTTGAGTAATAGCATCTACAAAAGGAATATTAATATGTAAATTCTTTAAAATTTTGAAAAAGTTAGAAAATTTCTTATCTGGATGCTGCATTTGTCTCTCTGGGAATGGTAGTAGCGGCACATAGGGCTTCACATTTGGATCAGCAAATCATATACCTGGAGACCATCCATTTGCTGGTTATTTTGGTGACTGACGAATTTGAGTTGATGGTTCCTTATTTGTAGTTGGCTCTTCAGTCTCATTCTTTTGATGTGACTCCTCCAGCTTTATACCACTTCTTAGGGTAATAGCATTAACTTGCACCTTTGAATTGGTCTCCGTATTGCTTGGCAAGGATCCTTGAGGTCTCTCGGAGATTATCTTAGCCATTTGACCTATTTGCATCTCCAAGTTTCGAATTGCTGCTGTTTGGTCCTGCATAAGTTTGGCTTCCAAATTTTTTATAGTTGCTTCTTGGTTTTGCATGAATTTGATCATCAGCTCTTCCATGTTGGACATCTTTTCAGGTACTTGGAATCCCAGGGGTGGCTTTTGTGCTGCATTTTGATTGCTCCATGAGAAATTTGAGTGCTACCTCCACCCTTGATTGTATGTGTTGGAGTAGGGATTGTTTTATTGTGGCCTGAAAAAATTTTCAATATAATTAGTTGTATCAGTTGTTTTAGCAAAAAGATTATCTATCTGGCAATTGCTCGTATCATGTCCTCCTCCACATAGGTCACAAGTAATGCTCTGAACATGCATAGTTGTTCCTTTTAAGTTGTTAACTTTGGCTCTAAGGGCTGCAATTTCAGCTAGTAAGATTGGCACGCAATCTACTCCCTGCACAACTGCTAGTCTTCTCGACATCATACGTTCTGTCTGCCATTGGTAGCTATTTGATGCCATCTCATCGATCAGATTGAAGGCTTCTTCCTCCATTTTTTGGTTAATGGTTCCTCCTGCTGCTGCATCAATCATAGAACGATTAGTAGGAGATAAACCATTATAGAAAGTTTGTACCTGAAGCCATACGGATAGTTGATGATGTGGACATCTCCTCAATAATTTCTTGAAATGCTTCCAAGCCTCATATAGTGTCTCCATGTCCATCTGCATAAAAGAAGTGATATCATTGCGCATCTTGGCAGTCTTGGAAGGTGGAAAGTACTTGGCTAAGAATTTTTGAGCTAGGACATCCCATGTTGTGATAGAACCTGCAGGAAGAGAATGAAGCCAACTCTTAGCTTTGTCCCATAAAGAAAAAGGAAATAACCTTAATCTAATAGCATCATCCGACACCCCATTAATTTTAAAAGTATCACAAAGTTCAAAAAAATTAGAATATGGGCATTCAGATCATCATGCATGTGTCTACTGAATTGGATAGTTGATTGAATCATCTGGATCATCGTCGGTTTTATTTTGAAGTTGTTTGCTCGTACAGGCGATCTCCTGATGCTCGAAGCTGCATCGGCTACAGATGGTGTGAAATAATCATTTAATGGATGATGCACTAATCGAATAGCTTCATGCTGTCCTTCAATTGCCATATCCAATCCTAGATTGATGTCGTTAGAATCTTCAGCTACCATGTTTCTCTCTTGTTGTAGTCTTCTAAGGTCCTTTCAATTTCTGAATCTAGAGGTAGTAAGTTACTATGTCCAGTACATGTCATGCAATGAATAAATTTTTTTTTAAATAATAAAAATTAAAAATAAATTTCTAAAGTAAAGTTAGGATCAAAATTTTAATATTGTTTTAAACACAATCCCCAGCAACGGCACCAAAAACTTGATGCGAGCTAATTTATAGCTATGGCAAGTGCACCAGTCGATCAAGTAATAAAGTGAATGAGTAGAGTATCATCCCTAGAGGATTAGAAAATAAGTACTGAAAAACTCTTTTCTATGCTTTATTTAGAATATCGATTTATGAGAATAAGAAATTAAAGAATAAAATAAAAAAATAATTAAAAGTTTTTTAATTAAATAGAGAGAGTGTAAATTATTAGGGTTTTAAACTCAAAAGCAATGAATTACTAAGGCAATCGGTTCACCAACTCAGTCAATACAATATTCAGGTTTTTAGATTAATTTTATTTTATGTGACGGTGGAGTCTCCTAATTTATTCACTACCCTTTGGTCCAGGCGTAGCAAAACTATTAATATTTATTAATTACCCTTTGATCCAGGTATAATTTAAATAAATATTAATGCATTAGATTTTGTGAAACCCTCTAATTAAAATACGCTGTATCCAAAGCGCACTAAAATTCCTGCATGCATATGAATTCTAATTTGATTCATAATACAAGGTATATAATCAAGAAGCATTAACATAGATGTACTTGGTCCATAACATCTATGTTCATCAGATCAATTAGAAGATGGTCAGTAATCTAAAAGCATTAAGATCGAATTTATATACACCTCATGAATAAAATTTAAAAATAAATCATACTGAACATTGCATCAAAAGAGTGGCTACACCTTAGCGTTAGTAAAAAAAATTTAATTCATGATAACAAGTTCAAAAATAGCAAATAAAATAAAAAGCATAGAAAAATTAGACTATTTGATTGCTGAAATTGATTCTCTATTGCTCTTGATGTGTTGAATTTGGTGAAGAAGAAGATGCTCCTTGATCGATATCTTGATTGTCGAAAAAAAATCAAAAATCCCTTTTTTATTTCTCACAAATCACTCTTCTCTTTCTACCTCTCTCCTCTCTTTTTTTCTCTCTCTATTTCTCCCTCTCTCTCTCTATTTCTCTCTCTCTCCCCGTCTCTCTCTCTGTCTCTCTCTATTTTTTTTCATGACAACACTAGATTTTTTTATAGATAAAGAGTTTGATTTTCCCCCAAAATCCATCAAAAATTAGGTTTAAGACTCCCATTAACAACTCAAATTAAGATCTGGGTAATTCTGACCATTAGATGTTGATCAAACAATCCAAAAATCACTCAAAAATCCCTTAAAATAACCCAGATCAAGTCGGATTTTATATCAACCATTGGATCAATCGTTGGATTGAATCTAAGCCATCCGATCATGTAGAAAGAAGGCTTCTGATCTATAGTTTAACTTCGGGATGAATCTCAGCCGTTGAATCTCGATCGGGAGTTGCGGATGCCGTCCATCAGTGCCTTCTTTTCGGCTGTCCGATCGAGTTTCAGTGAAAATCGCCTAGTGGATCAGCCAAAATTTCCAAATTGCCCTCCGTGGATCATGCGCAAGCCCGGTGTTGCATGGACCACCGCATTCTTCAGCCAATCAGAGTGCTTTTTCTGATGTAAAATGCCCAAAATACGCTCCGATTGGTCCACCGTGTGCCGCAAAAAATGCTAACATCATCCTAACGTCAGTGTTGCATCGACGGGTTGGTCTGCTATTGCGATCGAACTGGGCCAAACCACTGAACCAATTTTCTGAATCGGTTCGAATCGAATCTTTTTTTTTTTTTGAAATTCAATTCTGGGCTCGTTTGAAGTCTGTTTTGCTTGAAATTTATTTCGTCTAAACCCAAAAAATAAGATCTTCACATTGATGGCCTTTTTTTCTACATAAGATTAATAAAAGTATTAATTTCTAAAGAAATAAATTAATTTATTTTATAATTTAATATTTTTATTAGTATATTTTTACCACTTATCAACTCTCTACAAGAAAATGTCTGCGTCCAATCCACTAGCACGTATGCTGGACACCCATAGACTGACCGGATCCAATTACAAGGATTGACTCCGATACTTCAAAATCATTTTGGATTTTGAGAAGTTAACTCATATTTTAGATCAGAACCCTCCCATCTTACCAACTCATCCATCCGCTGAACAGAGAGCATCTTTAGATAAAAGGAGGGACAAAGATAATAAGGCCAGATACTACATATTGGGCTCGATGTCTGATGAGCTTCAGTGCCAACATAAAGATATCAAGATAGCCCACCAAATGTTGGCTCGCTTATAAGAGATGTTTGGTGAATAGAGTCGTGCAGCCAAGTATCAAGTCACTAAACGACTATTCAAAGCTAAAATGCATGATGGACAGTCAGTCCAAGATCATTATCTGATGATGATCAAGAATTTAGAAGATCTTGAGAAGCTCGGAGTGAAGTTGGACCTGGATCTACAGAATGATATAATTCTACAATCCTTGATTGATGCATATAGTCAGTTCATCATGAACTACCATATGCATAAACTTCAAAATTCCCTGATCGAACTTATGAACATGCTGGTCACTGCTGAGCCTTCTATGAAAGGTTCTAAAGGCTCAGTGCTTACTATGGAATTAACTTCTTCCAAAAGAAAGTCTTTTGAAAAGAAGAAGTCTATGAAAAAGTAGAAGGTGGAAGGAGGAAAGAAGAAAAAGGCAGAACTGAAGAAGAAGGTCGCTGACAAAGAAAAATATTTTCATTGCAATAATGACGGACACTAAAAGCGAAACTGTCCTACTTACCTAGCCATCCTGAAGAATAAAAAGGAGGCAGGTCCTTTTGGAGGTATGCTCGTTATTGAGTCTAACCTTACGGTTTCTTCTGCATCTAGTTGGGTGCTTGACTCTGGTTCTAATGCTCATTTGTGCACTTCTATGCAGGGTCATGAGGATAGCAGAAGGCTGAGGGATGGTGATGTGATCCTAAACATCAAAAATGGAGCAAGAGTTGCTGTCGTGGCCATGAGAACATATCCTCTTCGACTACCATCTGGTTTTGACTTAGTTTTAAAAGATTGTTATTATGTGCCTGCAGTAAGCAGAAATTTGATTTCTATTTCATGCCTAGCACTAGAAGGCTATATAATTAGTTTCCTTAAGGACCTTTGTAACATTCTTTATGAAAGAAACAAAATTGCAAGTGATTTTCTTATTGACGGTCTTTACCAATTACATATTGATGTATCTATTTTTAATATCGAGCAAAATATGAATGCCATAAAATGATCTAGGGATAGTCTAAATGATAGATATCTATGGCACCTAAGACTAGGTCATATAGCAAAAGATAGGGTTAACAAATTGGAAAAAGTTGAGCTATTGAGTTCGTTGACTTTCGAGTCATCCAATTTATGAATCTTGTCTTCATGGCAAAATGACTAAGCTTCCTTTTGTAGGACATAGGGAAAGGGCCACGAATATTCTTGCCCTAGTACATACTGATGTGTGCGGCCCATTTGATGTGCCGGCTAGAGGCAACTTTGTCTACTTTATAATTTTTACCGATGATTTATTTAGGTATGGGTATCTTTATCTTATGAGACACAAGTCTGAAGCTTTTGAAAAGTTCAAAGAATTCAGACATGAAGTAGAAAAGTAAACTAAAAAATTCATTAAGGTTCTTTGATCAGATTGAGGAGGTGAATACCTTAGTTGGAAATTCCTAGATTATCTCAAGAAAAATGACATAATCTCTTAATGGACTCCATCTGGAACACCACAACTCAATGAAATTTTAGAATGGAGGAACCGAACCCTATTAGATATGGTCCGATCCATGATGATCTTCACAGACCTTTCTGATTTTTTTTGGCAACATAGTTTGTTAACTGCAATATATTTACTGAATAGGGTTCCTTCTAAAATCGTTCCTATCATACCGTATGAGATATGGCATGGTAAGAAACCAAGTCTGAGTCATCTCAAAATTTGGGATTGTCCAGCTCTTGTCAAAAGACAACAAGCGGACAAATTATACTTTAGATCCTTTAGAGCTCGATTTATAGGATATCCTAAAGAGTCATTAGGATATTATTTCTATATTTCAGAAGATCACAATATGATTGTGAGTCGATATGCCATCTTTCTTGAAAAATAGTTTATTCAAGATAGCGGCATTGAAAAGCAGATCAAGCTCGATGAGAATGTCTCACAAGAGCAACGAGCTAAGGACCAAATGGAACCAAATCAGGTAAAGCCAATACAATCACTTTCTCCTCCATCTCGTAGATCGAAAAGAGTTTTTCATCCCTCTGAGAGGTACTTAGGTACTATTTTAGAAAAAATAGAGAAAATATTCCTCATAGGTAATGGGGTTCATGGTGATGATCCCAAAACCTATAACGAGGCAATATCGGATACCGACTCTAAGAAATGGTTAGAGGCAATGAAGTTAGAAATTGACTCGATGTACTCAAACTAAGTCTGGACCTTGGTAGATCCACCAGAAGGTATAGTACCTATTGGATGTAAATGGATCTACAAGAGAAAGATTGGTGCAGATGGAAATGTGGAGACATTCAAAGCTAGATTGTGGCAAAAGATTATAGTCAGCATGAAGGCATTGACTATCAGAATACCTTTTCGCCAGTAGCCATGCTTAAATCTATTCGCACATTGCTTGCTGTTGCAGCCTATTTCGATTATGAAATATGATAAATGGACATAAAAATGATATTCTTAAATGGATATCTTGAGGAAAGATATCTATATGGAACAGCCGCTAGGTTTCACATCCTAGTGATACTGATCACAAGGTTTGCAAGCTGCAAAGGTCCATATATGGACTTAAGCAAGCATCTCAGAGCTGGAACACTCATTTCAATGATGTGATCAAAATGTTTGATTTCATCAAAAATGAGGAGGAACCATGTGTCTTCAAAAAGGTCAGTGGGAGCGCTGTTGTCTTCCTTGTATTGTACGTGGATGACATCCTCCTTATTGGGAATGATATTTCCATGTTGACATAGTTAAAATATGGTTGTCCAAAGAATTCTCCATGAAAGACCTAGGAGAAGCATCCTTTATTCTAGGAATTAAGGTCTATAAAGATAGACTGAATTGGATGCTAGGACTTTCACAGAAGATGTACATAGAAGAAGTGCTAAAGAGGTTTAGCATGAAAAACTCTAAGAGGGGTATTGGTACCCTTCAGACATGGCATTCATCTTTCCAAAAAGATGTGCCCTAGCACACCTGAGGAAATAGAACGCATGAGCAAGATCCCTTATGCTTCAGCAATAGGGAGCCTCATGTATGTATGCTATGTACACGACCTGATATAGCCCATGCTGTGAGTGTCACAAGCAGATATCAGTCGAAACCAGGAGAAGAACACTGAACTTCTGTAAATGGTATTCTTAAGTACTTAAGAAGAACTAAGGATATGTTATTGATTTTTGGTAATGAAGAACTCTAAGTTCAGGGGTATATAGACTCGGACTTTATGTCCGATGTAGATGAGTGAAAGTTGACATCTAGGAGTCTGTTTATGTGTAATGGTGGTGCTGTCAATTGGAAGAGTTCCAAGTAGATGGTGATAGCAGATTCCACCATGGAAGCAGAATATATCGCTGCATCAGAAGCTATGAAGGAGGCATTCTAGTACAAGAAGTTTGCCACAGAGATCAGAGTGATGCCATTAGATGCCATTCCTCTATACTGCGACAACAATGGTGCCACAGCCCTTGCTAAGGAGCCAAGGTCTCACCAGAAATTCAAGCACATCAAGCGGCGATACCACCTCATTCGTAATTACCTTAAGAAGGGTTACGTTAAGGAGAAGAGAGTCAACTCAGCAAATAATACGGTGGACCCACTCACATAGCCATTGGGCCAGCAGAAGATCGAAGGCCACCTTGAGAAGATGGAACTTAGATTTGTAGCCAATTAACTTTAGGTCAAGTGGGAGTTTGTCGGATATGTATGCCCTAGAAGCTAGAATTGGCTGACACTTGTAATACACTTCTAGGGGCAAAATTATAATTTTGACTATAAATAATAAAATAGGTTATTTTATATCATAAATATGTATTTAGTGTCTGTGATACATCCCTTAAGTTAATGATAATGATAATTCATATTTTCAAGAGTTGAAAATTTAAGACATGAATTTTTGTTATTAACTCATAAAGTACTTCCGATCGTAGGATCATCATGAGGATGGTGATTGATCCAGAAGGTTGGTATACAATTGCTTCTTTATAGTAGATAAGTCTTGAGTCTATAGTGTAGAGACATCAGAGTGAGAGTATAGGTACTCGTTAGAGAACGAGAGCACTGAGCGTGACCACCTCGAGCAGTCATAAGAAAGTCTACCTTCTCATCGATGACTGGCTCGAAGCTGCAGTGGTGTGTCTGGTTTTTTGACCAGAGGTGCATCGACAGTTCATCTTGAGGGTGTTATAGTTTGACTATACTATAACTCGATCTCCTAGCCATTCAAAATCCTGAGGTGTATGTTGGCTATAGCATCTTCGTTATAGGAATTGGATTGCACTAAGAGGAAATCTATCTACCTCGATAGATAAGGAGCAGCCTTATGATGATCATGAGAATCAAGTCCATAAGCCCATCGGCTTGGCAGAGTGAAATAATAGAAAGAGATTATATTAAGGTTTTCACATCGGACTTGAATCAAATGATTAAATCATATGATAGAAATTAGGGTTTGACCAGTTCACCTCAACCCTAATCTGATCAGGAGCTCAAGATAGAAAAACTTAATCACATGGGTAGCTACATCGAGAGGTTCATTTTTAGTTTTGATGGATTGCCACCATATACTGCTAGGTGTCATTGGTGGATTTTGGGAGCAATTAGAATGATTTAGATGATCGATCATTCTAATTATCTGAATCAGAAGAGTTCTGATTCAGCAGAAGGTGTTTCGATGATGTCGATGATATAGATCATGACATATCCTATTATCATATAGAACTGAATCTAATTGGATCACACAAATAAGGATTAGAATCTGGATATCATCAATTGGACTAACTTAATTTAATTTATTTGAGTTAGATTCAATTAGGTTCAAGAAAATCGTGCTAGCACACGATTGAGTCTAATGTTCTCCTTCTACTATCATTATAAGTTATCTCGACTGAGCCAAATGTATTTTTGCTCACTCAGGTACCTTTACCTAGTCTGACTGAAGCTTGACCAAGTTAGAAAAGGATTGTCTTAATTTATGAGATAAATTTTAAGACAACACCTACCATTTTTCGTCACCTGCCAATTTTTGTCTTTTGACAATGGTCAAACGTTGACCTTTGACACTTAGACATCTGTCCATGTGTCATGCACCCATAGGAGAGCAGATAGGGGCTTGTCCTCCTACTAGAAAATGGAAAGGAGGGGGTGCATGCCTAGGGAGGCGTGCATCTAATGATAGGGATGCTTGGAGTCCCATACAGATGGGACTCTAGGTTGCTTCTTGGAATCACTTAGGAAGCGCCAACGGACTCTGCTTTGACCAATCTTGGCACCACCTAAGGATGATTTAAGGGTGCTCTCATCTAATTGGATCAGGTGATGTCATCCCATTAATCAGATTTTGATCTGATTGCATGAAGCAACGTGATTGGCCGGAATGATGTGGCACTGCATGGCGTAGTAGGGTCTATGTAAACCTTATCTGTGCCTAGCTTTCAAGAGAATCAACCCATAGCCCATGCCACAAGGCTGTCCCTCTCCCTCCTCCATCCCATCTTTTGGTCCTCTTTCTCCTCTTCATGCCCAAGGAGGTTTGGGCTCCAGTTTGATGCGATCCAAGCAAGAAAAAGGTGACAAGAAAGGAAGAAGGCAGCACTGCTGCAAGAGATGATTCCAGATCTTCAAAAGGAGTTTTGATGATCCTCTAAATCAAATCTAGATCTAATATTTGGAGAGATGATAAAGAAGAAGAAGATCTCTAGATCCAATTCGAGTGGATATTGGTAGAGGCCAGGCACTTGCATGGCTAGATCCAGAATCTCAAGCAATCAACAGGATCATCACAGGATAATCTGATTATCCAATAAAAGGTATAAATTAAATTAAATTTATTTTTTTTATTTTATTTTATTAGATCTATAAAATTAGATCTAGAATATCTCAGATCTAATATGGATTCAAAATAGAAATTTTTAAAATATCTCTCTTGATCCAATCAGATTTGAATGAACCTGACCCAAAAAATCTAAATTTTTCCTTCATTATGAGCAGATATCAGTCGAATCCAGATGAAGAGCACTAGACTTCTATGAAACGTATCCTTAAGTGCTTTAGAAGAACTAAGGATATGTTTCTAGTTTTTGATAATGGAGAACTCCAGGTCTAGGGATATACAAACTTGAATTTTATATCCAACATAGATGATTGAAAGTCAACATCTAGAAGTCTGTTTATTTATAATAGTAAAGCTATTAGTTGGAAGAATTTTAAGCAGATGGTGATAGCAGACTCCACCATAAAAGTAGAGTACATCGCTGCATCGAAGGCTGCAAAGAAGGCATTCTGGTATAAGAAGTTCACTGTAGAGCTCGTAGTAATGCCATCAGATGTCATCCCTCTATACTGCGATAATAATGGCACCATAGCTCTTGTTAAGGAGTCCAGGTCTCACCAAAAATTCAAGCACATCAAGCGGCGATACCACCTCATCCACGATTATCTTGAAAAGGAATACGTCAAGGTCAAGAGAGTCGACACTACAGATAATGCGGCTGACCCACTGATCCATTGAGCCAGCAGAAGATCGAAGCCCATCTTAAGAAGATGGGACTTAGATTTGTATCCACTTAGCTTTAGATCAAGTAGGAGTTTGTTAGATGTGTGCCCTAGAAACCAGATTGTTTAAACACTTATAATACACTTTTAAGGGCAATTTTATAATTTTGAATATAAATTAATAAAAAAATTATTTTCTATCATAGTGTGTATTTAAAATATCTTTAATACATCTTTTGAGTTAATGGTAATGATAATTCATATTTTCAAGAGTTGAAAATTTAAGACAAAAAATTTTATAATTAACTCATAAGTAGTTTTCGATCGTAGGATCATCATGAGGATGATGATCGATCTAGAAGATTGGTATACGATCTTTTTCTTAGGATAGATGAGTCTTAGGTCTATGGTGTAGAGACACCAAAGTGGGAGTATAGGTACTCGTTAGAAAATGAGGGCACTAAGCGTGACTACCTCGAGCAGTCATAAGAAAGTCTACCTTCTCATCGATGATTGGCTTGATGTTATAGTGGTGTGTTTGATTCGTTGACCTGAGGTGCATCGATAGTTCAACTTGAGGGTGTTATAGTTTGACTACACCATAACTCGATCTTCTAGCCATTCAGAATCCTAAGGTATATGTTCACTATAGCATGTTCATTGCAGGAATTAGATTGCACCAATAAGGGATCTATCTACTTTGGTAGATGAGGAGTAGCCTATGATAATCATGAGATTGAGTTCTTAAGCCCATGGCCATGGCAGTGTGAAGATGATAGAAAGAGTTTCTATTAGGATTTCATATCAAACTCGAATCAAATGATTAATTCATATGACGGATGTTGTGTTTGACGAGTTCACCTTAACCCTAATCCTATCAAGGCTCAAGATTGAAGAATCTAATCACACAGGTAGCTACACTGAGAGGTTCGCTTTCAGTTCTGATGGATTGCCATCATATACTACTAGGTATCACTAGTAGATTTTGGGAGCAATTAGAATGATTTTGATAATCGATCATTCTAATTGTATGAATCAGAAAAGTTCTGATCCATCGAAAGCTATTTTGATGATGTCGATGATAGAGATCATGACATATCTCATTACCATACGAAACTAAACCTAACTAGGTCACACAAACAAGGCTTTAGGTCTAGATGTCATCAATTGAGCTAACCCAATTTGATTGATTTGGATTAGATCCAATCAGGTTTAAGGTAATCATGCTAGCACATGATTGAGCTTGGATTTATCCTTCTATAATCTTTTTGATTCATCACAACCTAGTCAAATTTGATTTGACTCATTTCTATATCTTAAATGGATTTATTTTCATCTGACTAGAATCAGTCCAGATCAGATTATTATAGAAATTAATTCTATTCCTAGTGCAATTGGACTAGGGTCAAAAGTTGACCTAATTGAGAGAATTGAGGATCACCTAATCAAATGCATCTAGAAAATTCTTTAGAAATTATTTTATTCTGATTGTTAAATATGTGATAGGGCTCAAGTCATACTATGGGTGTGCCAAATTTTGTAATTTATGATAGAGTTTTGGCTAGATTTTGATAGAGTTTAATTTGGATCAAACTTTTAAGGGAAGAGTCTTAGGCGTAATGGACTCTTCCTTATCTACTCATGTTGCCCACTTTTTGATTGATTTTTGGAATAAAAACTAGATAAGATCTGATGCTCTACATGGAAAATAATTCCTTGAGTCCTAACGATAAAATAAATGAGTTATTTTCATCAAATGGGACTCTATGTGGTGTTGGGTTTAAAATCCTTTCTCACACCATTATGTGTGAATCGCATGAAAATATTTTTCATGCCCAAGTTGCTATCGCCCATACCATATCACATGCCCCCTCTGATCCTCTCTCTCCCTCTCTTCTACACACCAAAAGTTGGGCACAAAATTGAGAAGGAGATCCAAGGATTTTGGCACAAGATTCAGCATCTATGCGATGGTGTTTGTGAGACGGACGGGCTACTTTCAGAAATTATTTTGAAAGATTTACAGATTAGATTCAGATCTGATCTTTTGAAAAAAGATTCATGAGGTGAAGATGTCTAGATCTTGCCCGAGTGGATACCGATAGAGGTCTGGTGCATGCGTGGCTCCTTCCAGAACCTCAAAAATGATTAGGATCATCGCAGGATAATTAGATTACCCAATCAGATACTTAAATTAAATCTGATTTAATTTTATTTTTAATTTTTAATATCAAATTATCTTGATGAGATTTAAGAACTCTTAGATTTGATCAAATTGTAGAAATTTTTATAGAAAAATCTATCTCATATTTGATCAGATCTGGACGATCCTTCCTTGAGATTAAACTCCATGGAGCAAATGAGAAGATCGAATGATTGAAATAGAGCATTGTTTAGTTTCAAAGCCAAGTGGAGATTGGCTGGGACAGGCCGAAAAGATTTTTCGATCTTCAGAAACAACTATGCGATGCCAAAGAGAATTATAAGTCTTGTCAGTTTTGCAGGAGCGAGGAGATCGATGATGATAGAAAGAAGCTCAAGGCATCTAATGTTGAAGTAACGCGACTTCAGAAACTACCGATGGAGAGGACTGAGGTCCATTTGAGTAGAGAATTGAACAAACTCCTCTCCCTATAAGGGACCATGGAAGACTTATCTGCATTATATGAAAGAGAAAATGCCGAGCTACAGTAGCTGAAGATCTGGATGGTTTATCAAGAAGATGCCATCAAGGATGTAGAGGCCGAATTTGCGATTCTTAGGAAGAAATTGAGAGAGATAGAGGAAGAATCACGTAGATGGAAAAGGATGCTGAGGAAGAGCTTGGCGGTGAGGAAGAGGCTCGAAGAAAAAATAAAAGGCCTAAAACTCTCCCTTATAATGGCTGGAGTTGGCAACCTAAAGTCTGACTCTGAGTAGCACTTTGACATCTTTTTCTCTTTTTTTCTTCTCTTTTTTTCTTTTGTAACTGGTCTTATGGATCTTTCCATGTATCAAACTTATTATTTTAATAAAACTCAACTCTTCTTTTTTGCTATTCATGATTGTACAACTGCCCTTTGATAATGGTTGTAGTTCACCATGACAAATATACCCTTTGATTGTAGATGATGGCCCTTGGGTAGGTTTATTTTGGGTCCATATGATTGGGTCTTCTCACCTTTTCTGTCTGAACTCAAGAAAAATTTTGATTTCCTGGGTTAGGTTCGTTCAAATCTGATTGGATCGAGAGGCATATTTCAAAAATTTTCTTTTCGATCCAAATCATATCTGACACTTTTTAGATCTGATTTTATGATCTGATGAATAAGAAAATTAGATTAAATTAAATCTAAACTAATGTTGCCTTGATTTGGATAATCCGATTACCCTTTGATGATCCTACTGATTGCCTGAGGTTCTGGATCAAGCTATGCATGTATGTGCCTAGCCTCTATTGGTATCCACTCGATCTGGATCTAGAGATCTTCTTCTTTTTTATCACATCTCCAAAAATTAGATCTGGATCTGATTTGGAGGATCTTCGAAACTCCTTTCGAAGATATGTTGTTGTCTCTACAGCAGTGCTGCCTTCTTCCTTTCTCGTCAGTCTTTTCTTGCCTAGATCGCACTAAACTGAAGCCCAACTTCCCTTGGACGTGGTGAGGAGAGAGAAGATCAAAAGATGGCATGGAGGAGGGAGAGGGGCAGCCTTGGGGCATGGGCTAAGAGGAACTCACAAAAAGTTGGGCGTAGATAGGGTTTATTTATAGACCCTGCTGTGCCATGCAGTGCTGCATCATCCCGATCAATCGTGTTGCTTCATGCAATTAGATCTAAATTTGATTGGTGGGATGATATCACCTGATCCAATCAGATGAGAGCCCCATAGATTCATCCCTAGATGGCGCCTAAGACTGGTCAAAGTTTATAGGTAAGGGTCATCTAGGTTGAATCCAAGAAGTAACCTGAAGTCCCATTTGTATGGGACTCCAGGCATCCCTATCCATGGGCGCACGCCATCCTAGGCATGCACCCCCTCCTTTTCAAATTTTAGTGAGGGGACAAACCCCTATCCGCTCTCCAATAAGTGCATGACACATGGGCAGATGTCCAAGGATCAAAGGTCAACATTTGACCAAAGTCAAAGGACAAAAATTAGCAGGTGATGAAAAATGGCAGGTGTTGTCTCAAATTTATCTCATAAATTAAGACAATCCTTTTCTGATCTGGACAAGCTCTAGTCAAATCAGGTAAAGGTATCTGAGTGAGCGTAAACATATTTGGCTCAGTTGAGATAACTTTTAATGATAATAGATGGAGAATGTTAGGCTTAATCATGTGCTAGCACGATTTTCTTAAACCTAATTGAATCTAATTCAAATCAATTAAATTGGGTTAGTCTAATTGATGATATCCAAATCTAAATTCTTGTTTGTGTGACCTAGTTAGGTTCAGTTCTATATGGTAATGGGATATGTCATGATCTCCATCATCAACATCATCGAAACTCCTTTCGATGGATCAGAACTCTTCTAATTTAGACAACTGAAATTATCGATCATCTAAATCATTCTAATTGCTCCCAAAATCCATCAGTGATACCTAGTAGTATATGGTGGAAATCCATCAAAATTGAAAATGAACCTCTTGGTGCAGCTACTTGTGTGATTAAGTTCTTCTATCTTGAGCCCCGATCAGATTAGGGTTAAGGTGAACTCGTCAAACCCTAATTTCTATCATATGATTTAATCATTCGATTCAAGTCCGATGTGAAAACCTTAATAGAAACTCTTTCTATTATTTCACTCTCTGCCATGGCCATGGGCTTATGGACTTGATTCTCATGATCATCATAGGACTGCTCCTCATCCATCGAGGTAGATAGATTCCCTCTTGGTGCAATCCAATTCCTACAATGAACATGCTATAGCCAATATGCACCTCAAGATTCTGAATGGCTAGGAGATCGAGTCATGGTGTAGTTAAATTATAACACCCTCAAGGTGAACTGTCGATGCACCTCAGGTCAAAGAACCAAACACACCACTGCAGCTTTGAGTCAGTCATCGACGAGAAGGTAGACTTTCTTATGACTGCTCGAGGTGGTCACGCTCAATGCCCTCATTCTCTAACAAGTACCTATACTCTCGCTCTGATGTCTCCACATCGTAGACTCAAGACTCATCTACTATAAAGAAGCGATTGTACACTAACCTTTTGGATCAATCACCATCCGCATGATATAATGATCCTATGGTCAGGAGCATTTTATGAGTTAATAATGAAAATTATTATCTTAAATTTTCAACTCTTGAAAATAAGAATTATCATTATCATTAACTCAAGGGATGTATCATAGACACTAAATACACATATGTGATAGAAAATAATCGATTTTATTATTTATAGTCAAAATTATAATTTTGCCCCTAGAAGTGTATTATAAGTGTCAGTCAATTCTAGCTTCTAGGGCACACATATCTAACATGAACGAGATCCCTTGATCCTGATTATGGTTGATCATGACTTTTGCTTGGACAAAGTCATCCTCTCTTCTTGAATACTTAAAGATCTTTTCTTCTATCAGGATGAGGTTCTCCTCCTGTTCCTAACATATTTGATCTTTTTTCTTGTTAGGATGAGGTTCTCCTCTTATTTCTAATAGAGGCATCAGGGCATTGAGTGGACCTCTGCCCTTATCTTCCTATCAAGACGAGATCCTCCTCCTATTCCTGATGGGATTGGCTTTCTTTCTTGTTAGGATGAGGTTCTCCTTCTGCTCCTAATAAGATCATTAGGGCACAAAAGGGCCATTGAAAGGGCCTCTTCCCTTATCCCCTATCAAGATGAGGTCCTCCTCTTGTTCCTGGTGGGATTGATATTTTCTCTTGTTAGGACATGGTTCTCCTCCGATTTCTAACAAGATCATTGGAGCATAAAAAGAATCATTAAAAGGGCCTCTCCCCTTGTCCTCCTGTCAGGATAAGGTCTCCTATTCCTGATGGGGTTGGCATTTTTTTTATTAGGATGAGGTTCTTCTTCTATTCTTAACAAGATCATTAGGACACAAAAGGATAGCTAGTCCTCCTATTAGGATGAGGTCCTCCTCCTATTTCTGATGGGGTTGGCATTTTTTCTTGTTAGGATGAGGTTCTTCTCCTATTCCTAGCAAGATCATTGGGGCGCAAAAGGACCATTGAAAGTGCCTCTCCTCTTATTCTCCTATCAGGATGAGATCCTTCTCCTATTTCTAATAAGATTGGCATTTTTCTTGTTAGGACAAGGTCCTCCTCCTATTCCTAACAAGGTTATTGGAGCATAAAAGGATCATTGAAAGGGCCTCTATCCTTGTTCCTCTATCAGGATAAGGTCCTCCTTCTAATCCTGATAGGATTGAAATTTTTTCTTGTTAGGATGATATTCTTCTCCTATTCCTAACAAAGTTATTGGAGCACAAAAAGGACCGTTGAAAAGGCCTCTCCCCTTGTCCCCCTATCAGGACAAGATCCTCTTGTTCCTGATGTATTTGGCTTTTTTTTCTTGTTAGGATGAGATTCTCCTCCATTCCTAATAAGATCTTTGGGACATAAAAGAGCCATTGAAAGGGCCTCTCCCTTTTACCTCTAGTTTAAGAACCATAGGCCTTCAATTTTATTTTGTGTAATTCTCTACTATTGAATAATTTTGCACCAAAGACGAAGATATTAAAGTAAGAAAATTTTATTGAGATATAGCTATTGAAATAAATTCATAGATTTTTTGAATTTCACGGTCTTGGCAGCACAGCTCCTCCAAGCTCCTGCAGATAATATGTTTTTGATCGGATGATTTCCATGACCTCATAGGGACCTTCCCAGTTTGGAGCAAGCTTTTCTTGATTTTGAGGTTGCGAAACATCTGCTGCCCGAAGCACTAGATCTCCTATTCTGATTGTCTTACTTCTAACCCTGGAATTGTAGTAGTGGGCTACTATTTGCTTGTAAGCTGCTAATCAGATTTGAGCGTTCTCTCGCTTGTAAGCTGCTAATCGAGATTTACTCTAAGATCTTGTGAGTTATTCTATTCAGTAAAAGCTTCAACTCAAATTGAAAGAAGTTCGAGCTCAACTAAAATGACTGCCTCTATTCCGAAAGTCAATGTGAAAGGGGTTTCTCCAGTTGGAAACCTTTGAGTGGTTTTGTAAGCCCAAAGCACATGATAGAATTCGTCCACCCACGTTCCTTTTACTCTTTCTAGCCTTACTTTTATCTCTTGAAGCAACATTCTATTAGTTACTTCGGCCTCACTATTCACCTGTGGATGAGCTACTGATGTGAAGTGATAGAAAATATTCAAGCCTTCATAAATTTCAGCGAACTTTGCTCCTATAAGCTGGCATCCATTATCCATAATTAATATTCGTGGTAGACCAAATCTGCAAACTATTAACTTTCAGATGAAGTCCTGTACTTTAGCTTCAATAATTTTTGCTAAGGTTCAGCCTCAACCCACTTAGTAAAATAATCTATAGCCACCAAAAAAAACTTTTGCTGTCCAAATGCTATGGGAAAAGGCCCAAGTATATCTATTCCTCATTGTGCAAACGGCCATGGAGCATTTAAACATGTAAGCTATGAAGTTTGCTATCTCTAATTGTTTGTATTTCTCTGACATCTATCATATTTTTTTACATAATCCATCACATCTTGGTGCATTGTTGGTCAATAGTATCCCTATCGAAGTATCTTATATGATAAGGATCTCACCCCTAGATGATTTCCATATATTCTTTCATGAACTTCCCTCAAAATGTAGCCATCTTCGAAAGGTCAAAGACATTTGAGGAGCGATAGGGAGGACGATCTCTTGCACAGTTTATCCTCATATAGGACATAGCAGGAGGCCTGATTTCTCAGTTTTTAAGCTTCTTTTGGATCTCTTGGAAGAACTCCATCCTTGAGATAAGAAATTAGTAGGTCAATCTAGTTGGGCTCATGGTCGATCTACATTATTATTTGGGACTCTTTTGAACTTGGGTGTTGTAGGACTTCGAAGAGAACTTCCTTCGGCATCTCATTTGGGGCTAGGGTTGCCAACTTTGAGAGAAGATCGGCTCTAGCATTCTCTACCCTGGGGATCTGTTGGATATCAAAGCTATTAACGATCGTGATCAATCTTCTTACCTTTTTCAAGTACTTCTTCATGCTTTCCTTTGGAGCTTCATAATTACTACTAACTTGCCCCACAACTAGTTGAGAGTCACTATAAAATTTTAGATGTTATGCTTCCAGTTCTTTAGCTACTCTTAGTCCTACAATCAGAGTTTCATACTCTGCTCCATTATTAGTGATAGAAAACTCAAAGTGCAAAGCATACTTGGCCATAATTTCCTTTGAATTAATGAGAATCAAGTCTGCACCTGCTCCAGAAGCATTGGATGAACCATCAATATATAGTGCTCAAAAATTTTTAGAAAGATCGGCCATTTCTTTAGAAGAGTCGGGGATATGAACTTCTTGGTCCTCTGGTTCAGTCGTATCTAGAATAGTGCACTTTACTATAAAATTAGCTAGTATTTGAGCTTTAATGGATGACTGAGGTTGAAAATGAACGTCAAATTTAGTTAACTTGATCACCCATTTTGCTATTCTTCTAGAGGTGTCAGGCCAGTGAAGAACTATCTTGATGGGTTGATCAGTAAGAAGAGTAATTGTGTATCCTTGAAAATAAGATCAGAGCTTCTTGGCTATAATCAACAAGGCATAAGTTAATTTTTTTAATTTGGTGTATCTTGTTTCTACATCCCTTAGGACTCTACTTATATAATACATCGGCTTCTGAACTTTAGCTTCTTCTTTGATCAGGATGGCTCTAATAGCTGCTGGAGACACAGTAAGGTACAAGAACACCTCTTCTCCAGGTTCAGGCTTGGCTAGGAGTAGAGGCGACCTGAGATAGTTCTTTAATTCTTCAAAGGTCTGCTGACACTCAGGAGTCTAGTTAAAGTTCTTAGACTATTTGAGGATTTGGAAGAAGGGCATACAATGCTCCGTTGACCTTGAAATGAAGCAATTCAGGGCCGATACCTTGCCTGTAAGGCATTGAACTTTTTTTATTATTTTTGGGGCGATCATCTCTTGGATGGCTTTGGCTTTGATCTTCTCTGGGTTGGCCTCGATGCCGCATCTTGATACCATGAATCCTAAGAACTTTCCTAAGGTTACTCCAAAAATGCATTTTGTAGGGTTCAGCTTCATCTTGTACTTTCAAAGGATGTTGAAGGTCTCTTCAAGATCGGTAGTGTGATTCAATGAAGATTGACTTTTAACCAAAATATTATCTACATATACCTCTATGTTGTGGTCGATCTGCTCCTTGAAGATTTTATTCATCAAGCGCTGATAAG
This sequence comes from Cocos nucifera, assembly GCA_006176705.1. NCBI lineage: Eukaryota > Viridiplantae > Streptophyta > Magnoliopsida > Arecales > Arecaceae > Cocos > Cocos nucifera. Next base: position 583,468 of record QRFJ01000375.1, read on the forward strand.
TGGCACCTACATTTTTAAGCCCAAAGGACATGACTCTATAACAATAAAGACCATGGTTAGTAATAAAAGCAATCTTCTCCTCATCCTCTGGTGCCACTCGAATTTGATTATAGTCGGAGAAGACATCCATAATGATAAGGAGTTCATGGCCTGAAGTTGCATCCACTAGTTGGTCAATCCTGGGCAAAGGATAGCTATCTTTCAGGCAAGCTTTATTTAAATCTGTGAAGTCTATGCACATCCTTCACTTGTCGTTGGCTTTCTTAATGAGGACGATATTTGCAATCCAATCTGGGTAAGACACTTCTCGGATAAACTCCATCTTAAGTAATTTATCAACCTCATCCATGATAGTCTTTTGTCTCTCTAATGTAAAGCTATGCTTCTTTTGCTTCATCGATCAATATTTAAGGTCCACACTCAGATGATGCTCCATTACCTCTGCATCAATCCCAGGCATATGAAGGAAAAATTCTATTTTTGAGCACAGGATCATTAAGATTTGATTGGATCTAAAGGAATATTTTAAAATTTTTTTCTAAAAATTCTAATCAAATCTGAGACATCTCGGATCTGATCATAAAGATCTAATATTAAAATAAAATAAAATAAAATCTAATTTAATTTCATACATTATTTTGGATAATCGAATTATCTTGATGATGATCCTAATGCTCCTGAGGTTCTAGAACGAGCCACGCACGTGCCTGGCCTCTACCATAGTCCACTTGGGTAGGATCTAGATTTCTTCTCCTTCTGAATCAATGCTCCAAAATTTAGATCTTGATCTGATCTTGAAGTTCTTCAAAACTCTTTTTGAAGAAGCAGCAATCTTCTCTTTCAGTAGTGTTGCCTTTTTCCTAATATGGGTGCCAATACTCTTTGGACTTCTCTTGAACTTGTGCCCAACTCCTTGGGCATGGAGAGGGGAGAGAGAGGATCAGAGGGAGGCATGGAAGAGAGGAGGGCATCCTTACAACATGATGATAAGAAGAAGTACTAAAACCCTAGGTGTAGATAGGGTTTAAATAGATCCTACTATGCCATGCAGTGCCACATCATCCCGACCAATTAGAGATCTTCATTCAATCAGATCTAAATCTGATTGGTGGGATGACATCATCTGATTCAATCAGATGAGAATCCCTCAAGAAACCACATAGGTGGTGCCAACACTAGATAAACCCAAACTGTTTGGTGCCCTAGTGTTTGATCATATCAAAATACCAAGGAGTCCCATCTACATGGGACTCCTGCCTTATCCACATGGGGTGCACGCCTAGGGTGGCATGCACCCTTTTTCTTTCTTCCTTTAGCAGGTAGGCATGCACCCTCTCTCTTTCTTCCTTTAGCAGGAGAACAAGAGCTCCTGGTGCTCTCCAATGAGTGCATGACACATGGCCCTTTGTCTAAGTGTCCAGGGTGAACTATTGACCCTTGTCCAAAAATAGAAATTGATAGGTGATAGGAATTGGCAAGTGTTGTCTTAAATCCATCTAATAAATTAGGATAATTCTTTTCTGACCTGGACAAGCTGCAGTCAGACTAAGACATGGTTCCAGAGTAAGTCCAAGTAAATTTGGCTCAGCCAAGATGAACCAGAATGATTACAGAAAAAGAATGTTAGGCTCAATCGTGTGCTAGCACGATTTTCTTGAACCTAATTAGATCTTATCTAAATCAACTAAACTTGGGTTAGCCCAATTGATAACATCCAGACCCAAACTCTTGTTTGTGTGATCCAATTAGGTTATATTCCATATGGTAATGACACATGTCGCAATCTCTATCATCGACATCATCGAAACACCTTTTGATGGATCAGAACTTTTCTGATTCATACAATTAGAATGATTGATTATCTAAATTATTCTAACTGCTCCCAAAATTTAACAGTGACATCTAACAGTATATGGTGGCAATCCATCAAAACCAAAAGTGAACCGCTCGGTGCAGCTACCTATGTGATTGGGTTCTTCTATCTTGAGATCCGGTCGGATTAAGGTTAAGGTAAACTCATCAAATCCAACATCTATCATATGAATTAATCATTCAATTCGAATTCGATGTGAAATCCTAATAGAAACTTTTTCTATCATATTCACACTGCCATGGCCATGGGCTTATGGACTTGATTTTATGATCATCATAGGACTGCTCCTCATCTATCAAGATAGATAGATCCCCTATTGGTGTAATCAAATTTCTACAATGAATATGCTATAGCTAACATACATCTCAAGTTTTTGAATTACTAGGAGATTGAGTTATGGTATAGTCAAATTATAACACCCTCAAGATGAACTGCTAATGCACCTCAGGTCAAAGAACCAGACACACCACAACAGCATTGAGCCAGTCATCGACGAGAAGGTAGACTTTCTTATGACTGCTCGAGATGGTCATGCTCAGTGCCCTCATTCTCTAACGAGTACATGTACTTTCGCTCTGGTGTCTCCACACCATAGATTCAAGACTCATCTATCCTAAGAAAGTGATCGTATACCAACTTTTCGGATCAATCATCATCCTTATGATGATCCAATGGTCGGAAGCTATTTATGAGTTAATTATGAAAACTCATGTCTTAAATTTTCAACTCTTGAAAATATGAGTTGTTATTTCCATTAACTCAAAGGATGTATCACAGACACTATTTACACAATATGATAGAATAAATAAATTAATTTTTATTAATTTAAGTCAAAATTATAAAATTATCATTAGAAGTGTATTATAAGTGTCAACCAATTTGGCTTCTAAGACACATATCTAACAAACTCTCACTTAACCTAAAACTAATTGGCTACAAATCTAAGTTCCATCTTCTCTAAGTGGGCTTCGATCTTCTACTGGCATAATGATTTTGTCAGAAAATCCACCACATTATCTACATTGTTGACTCTCTTGACCTCAACATATTTCTTTTTGAGGTAATCACGGATGAGGTGGAATTGCTGCTCGATGTGCTTGAATTTTTAGTAAGACCTTAACTCTTTAGCTAGGGCTATGGCACCATTGTTATCGTAGTACAGAGGGATGACATCTGATGGCATCACTCCGAGCTTTGTGGCAAACTTTTTGTACTAGAATATCTCCTTCATAGCTTTTGATGTAGCAATATATTCTGCTTCCATTATTAAGTCTGCAAGCACTATCTGCTTGGAACTCTTCGAACTGACAGCTCCACCATTGCATATAAACAAACTCCGAGATGTCGACTTTCGATCATCTATGTCGGATATAAAGTTTGAATTTATAAATCCTTGAACCTGGAGTTCTCCATTCCCAAAGACTAGAAACATATCCTTAGTCCTTCTCAAGTACTTGAGGATACATTTAATAGAAGTCCAATTTTCTTCTCCAAGATTCGATTGATACCTGCTTGTGACACTCACAGCATGGGCTATATCAGGTTATGTACATAGCATGGCATATATGAGGTTTCCTATTGCAGAAGCATAAGGTATCTTGCTCATGCGTTCAATTTCCTCGGGTGTTTTAGGGCACATCCTTTTTGAGAGATGAATGCCATGTCTGAAGGGTACTAGACCTCTCTTGGAGTTTTTCATGCTAAACCACTTTAGCACCTCCTCTATATGCATCTTCTATGAAAGTCCTAGCATCCTATTTGGTCTATACCTATAGATCTTTATTTCCAATATAAAGGATGCTTCTCCTAGATCTTTTATAGAGAACTTCTTTGACAACCACACTTTGACTATAGTCAGCATGGGAATATCATTTATAATTAGGAGGATGTCATCCACATATAGTACGAGGAAGACAATAGCGCTTCCACTGACTTTTTTGAATGCACACGGTTCTTTCTCATTTTTAATGAAACTAAATATTTTGATTACATCATTGAAATGAGTATTGTAGCTCTGAGATGCTTGCTTAAGTCCATATATAGATCTTTGCAACTTGCAGACTTTGTAATCTCCATCACTAGATGTGAAACCGAACAGCTGCTCCATATAGATATCTTCCTCAAGATATCCATTTAAGAATATCATTTTCACATCCATCTATCATATTTCATAATTGAAATAGACTATAATTGCAAGCAATGTGTGGATGGATTTTAGCATAGCTATTGGCAAAAAGGTATCCTGATAGTCAATGTCTTCGTGCTGACCATAACCTTTTGCTATAAGCCTTGCCTTGAATGTCTCTACATTTTCATTGGCACCTATCTTTCTCTTGAAGATTCATTTACACCCAATAGATACTATACCTTCAGGTGGATCTACCAAGGTCTAGACTTGGTTCAAGCGCATTGACTCAATCTCTAACTTCATTGCCTCTAACCATTTCTCAAAGTCAATATCTGATATCATCTTGTCATAAGTTTTGGGATCATCATCATGAATCTCATTTTTCATGAGGAATATTTTTTCTACATCCTCTTGAATAGTACCTAAGTATCTTTCAGGAGGATGAAAAATCCTAGTTTATCTACAAGATGGTGGAGGTGTGTATGGACTGGTTTTAACTGATTTGGTTTCCTAGGTTTCTTAGCTCGTTGCTCATCAAAGACTCTCGTCAAGCCTAATCTGTCTTCCAATGCCACCATCTTGAATAAACTATTTTTCAAGAAAGATAGCATGTCGACTTACAATCACATTATGGTCTTTCAAAAGGTAGAAATAATATCCTAACGACTCTTTAGAATATCCTATAAATCGAGCTCTAAAGGATCTAGACTCTAACTTATCCACTTGTTATTTTTTAACATGGGCTGGACAATCCTAAATTTTGAGGTGACTCAGACTTGATTTCTTACCATGCCATATTTCATACGATGTGGTAGGAACGATTTTAGAGAAAATCCTATTCAGAAGGTAAATTGTTGTCATCAAGCTATGTCCCTAAAGAAATTCAGGGAGGTCTATGAAGCTCATCATAGATCGGACCATATCCAATAGGATCTGATTTCTTCATTCTGAAACTCCATTGAGCTGAGGTGTTCCACGTAGAGTCTATTGAGAGACTATGCCATTGTTCTTAAGATAGTCTAAAAATTTTCTACTAAGGTATTCTCCTCCTCGATCTGATCAAAGAACCTTAATGAGTTTTTTTGTTTGTTTTTTTACTTTAAGTCTGAATTTCTTAATTTTTTTAAAGACTTTAAACTTATGTCGCATCAAATATACATACTCGTACTCAGACATATCATTGGTAAAGGTGATGAAGTAGATATAGTTACCTCTAGCCGGCACATCAAATGGCCCGCATACATCTGAATGTACTAGGGCAAGTAGGTCCGTGGCCCTTTCCCCATATTCTATAAAAGAGAGCTTGGTCATTTTACTACGAAGGCATGATTCATAAATTGGATATAACTCAAAAGTCAACGAACTCAATAGTCCAATTTTTTTCAATTTGTTAATCCTGTCTTCGACTATATGACCTAGCCTACGATGCCATAGATACCTATTGTTTAGACTATCTCTAGGTTACTTTGATCCTATGGCATTCATGTTTTACTCGATATTAAAAATAGAAACATCAATATGTAACTAGTAGAGGCCATTTATAAGAAAACCACTTACAATTTTATTACTTTTAAAAAGAATATTATAATAGTCCTTAAGAAAACTAATTACATAGCCTTCCTGTGCTAAGTATGAAATAGAAATAAAATTCCTGCTTACTACAGGCACATAAAAATAGTCTCCAAGTACTAGATCTAATCTTGACGGTAGTCGAAGAGGATAGATTCTCATGACTACAACAGCAACTCTTACTCCATTTTTTATGCATAGGATCATCTCACCATCCCTCAACCTCCTGCTTTCCTCAAGACCCTACATAGAAGTGGACAAGTAAGCACTAGAACTAGAATCAAGCACCCAATTGGATGTAGAAGAAATTGTAAGATTAGATTTTATAACAAGCATACCTCCATAACGACCGCCTCCTTCTTGTTCTTCAGCCTGGCCAGGTATTGAGGGTAGTTTGGCTTTCAATGGCCATTGACATTGCAATAAAAATACTTTTCTTTATCAAAGGCCTTCTTCTTTAGCTCTGCCTTCTTCATCTTTCCACTATCCACCTTCTGCTTCTTCATGGTGTTGGTGTAGAATCTGGTTAATACCGAAATTGAGCTAAAGCTGAAGAAGATGAGGTCACCATCAGGGACCTGCAAGATAAGTCCTGACCAAAGTTGGGGATGGTGGCTCCGACAAGACCCTCCGATGGTCAAGTCAGCTCTTTTGACCAATAGAAATTGAGTGCTCAGGAAAAATAATTGTAGAGTTTTGGAAAGGAGAAGAGAGCTCTCCCTAAAAATATATCTAGAGGGTTTCTTTTATAGGTAGAGCCTGTAACAAACTGAGAGTGATAGCCATAACTATCGGTAGTGGGCTGCTCGGGGCCATGTAGAGTTTGTTATGGAGAGTAGTGTCTGTTGTCATGACATGCCAATTTGTTGGGATTTAATAGTTGGAGTTTGGAGCAGTAGACGTCGGTCGGTGAAGAATTTTGAGTTATATCAGTTTTAGAAGGATTCAGACTCCTCTAAGGTAGTCTGTGTGTGGGTTGGTCCATGTCGTGTATAGAACCAGATTTGCATAGATGAGTAGACCCTTCTGAGCAACTATAGGAAGTTCGATCGGAAGGAGGTCGAAAGTTGTGCGACTGGAGAAATCTTGAAGGAAGTCTGGTTGAGAAATCTGAAAGTTGATCCACTGGAAGAATCTGGAAGTAGATTTATCGGAGGAGAAATCTGAAGAGGGATTCATCTGATGGAGGAATCCGACTGAAAAAGAAGTCTGAATAGAGTTTGGCTGATATAGAAGTTCGAAAGGAGTTTGGCTAATGGAAAAGTTTGAAAGAAGTTTGGCTGATGAAGAAGTTTGGAAGGAGTTCAACTGATGGAGAAGTCTAGAAGAAATTCAGCTGATATAGAAGCCCGAAAGGAGTTTGACTGATGAAAAAGTTCGTAAGGAGTTTAGCTGATGGAGAAGTCTTAAAGGAGGAATCCACAATTGAAGCTCTTCTGTGATTACAAATTACATTTGGCTGAGCATCAGACCGAATTTTGATGGGAGCGAGGTTTACCCCCAATAATAGTCTCCTACTCCCAAGTTCAAAATTTGAAGAAAGTAAAAAGACGACCGTCGAAGTTCTTTTCTGGGTTTCCATGCTCATCAGGATGAGACGTTTTGGCATTTATCACACTAGCGCCGAAGCTTTTTAAATCTAAATTGGACTTAAGAAGATGGCCCTTCGTATTTTCTATCAAAACTCTACCTCAGGTACGGTGCCATAAAGACTCTATCTATCACCACTTCTCTGTTATGATGAGTGGGACACGCAGTGCATGCTGATCGATCGAAGTTGATCTGCAATCATAACTACCTTAGGTTGCCTCTAGCTATTTAAGACCTTCTCCTCTCATTCGAAAGTCATTCTTGCCCAAGTCTTCTTCTTCCTCCGATCTCCGTTCTTCTTTCACCCAAGGATCTTAGCTTCCTCCCTCATCTTCTAGGATTTCGGACACTCCTTCGACTAGTTCACATCACACCCACCATCTTTTCGTCCTTCCCAAATAGCTTAGGTTAGTTTTTCAATCCTTCTCTTTGGATATTCATACATTTTAGCTTCTAGCTCCTCCAATTTCTCTATGGCAATATTCATCCTGTGTTTTTCCTCGATTTTCATGGGTTTTCTTGAGGTTTTATTTTGATCTAAATATCTTCCAAAACCTCCCACTCTCTTAGTTCTTGGAGCTTACTTGGACCAACCTTCCTAGATCCTGCACCTCTAATCGAGGTCGAACCTAGGAACATGCCTCACTCATCCTTCATCCTAGACACTATCCCATCCATTCTTACTCTGGATGATCTTTCTCTGACTAAATTCAATATAGAATCCCCCCAAAATATGATCTCGAGCTCCCTAGTTTAGATGACCAAGTCAATTCTACTCCGACCAGTCGATTTTGCTTATACTTAGAGACCTTGCACGCCTGGCTTCAGCTCCCACTGCCCTCCTTTGTAGTTGCCCTCTTTCAATTTTTGAACATTTTCTTTGCATCCATCATACTGAACTCCTTTCGATTCATCTTTGGCTTCCTTTTTCTCTACCACCTGACCGAAGTTCAGCTGACTATCTCATTATTCTGAAACTTTTATACTTTCAAACGTCATCCTTCCACAAAAGACTGGTGGTACTTCTCCCCCTAGTTCGGCAAGAAGGAGTTGCTGAAAGGCACTCCTTCTTCCATTCATAATTTGAAGGAGAAGTACTTTTTCATCCAATGTCCCACGTTGTTGTTAGATCTTCCTTCTTAGGGTCACATTAGGAAATCAGTTCACCGAGCTCCCAGCTTAGATAAAGCCAATCTTGATTCCTCCAATACACATAAAATATTCCAAGCTCCTCTTCTTCCCGACCTTCTAAAAGAATAGACCTTATTCAACCTAAGCTTCAATCCCCTCAATCCTGTTGGTATAATTTTTTATTTTTTAAATTTTTTATGCAATTTTACATATATGTACTATCATTGATCGTGATTTCTTTTCTGTTATAGAAATGGATACTGAAGCTGCTGAAATACTCACCAAGGGGCTTTACGCTCATAAAAGGAAAGGAGAAGCATCAAGTGGCAGCTCAAAGAGGATGAAAGTTGGTGCTCCAAGCTTCACGGCCCCTACCACCACTGTCGCTACTTCCGAGGTTGCCCCAACCACTGAGGTCAGCCTCATTGGTGCAGGTTTCATGCCTCCTACGCCCTCGAACCCTTCCAGCAGAGATCAAGCTTTGGAGCTTCCTATTAAGGGAGCGATGGGGGAAAAAAAGAAAAAAAGAAAGTGGTCACAAAGATGCTCTACAAGGCTCATCCTGGGGAGCCAAACGTTGACCGTGGTGTATTAGGAGAAGACCCCTTTGATGACCCAAAGATCATCCAAGATTTAATCGACAAGTTTGCCATGCCGAAGGTGGTGGACCGCATGGCTGACCATGACCCCCGACAGCTCATTTGGGGTTCTCTCAGAACCATCCTCAAGGTGATTGCTCCGTTGCTCGACTTTTTCTTTTCTCTACTGCTCTTTTCTTTTCTTTTTTAACATCAATCATTTATTATAGTCGGGTCACCAAATGCTCGCCTACATCAAGAGGTGCACCATCAGGAGGTGGAAGCACAGAGGGTCCAGGAGGACCTTCAAGCTGAGATCCATCATCTTCAGGAAAAGGCCATCGAGGCTGAATGCCTTGCAGAGAAGAAGACGACAGAAATTGAGAGTCTCCAGGGCATACTTCGAAAAGAGGAGTTCATCTCAACCAGACTCAAGGCCGCACTAGCCTTGAAGAAGGAGAGAAAGAAGGAAGCCAAGAATAAGATCGCCAAACTGGAAGCCCGGATGGCCAAGTCAATCTTGGAGGCGACAGTCCGAGCTATGGAAGAGTTCAAGACCTCTTCCAAAATGAGGATCCAGAACATCAAATTCGGCCAGCAGGAATTCATCAAAGGTTTTGAGCTCTACGATGGTAGGTTGGCCTGGAGGTTCCCCAAGCTCGACCTTGGATTTCTAGAGGAGGATGACACAAAAGCAAGACCTTCCAATGCTGCAGTTGATCCCTTCCCATCGAGTCTATTTTTGATCCATTCGATCCTACCGCAGAGGTGCCTAAGCTAGTTCAAGAATCCAAGGTAGTCGAGAGCGTTTCGACTTCGTCCACCCATTGAGATCCTCGAGTAGTTGTACAATTTTCTTTCTTCTTTTATTTTTTTACTTTGTATTCAAAATTTCTAATTAAATGAAAGTAAATTTTCTTTTTGTCTATACCTTTGAGCATTTTTCATGCTTCAAATACAGTCTCCCATCAATGTTGATCCACTACCTCAAGGGGTTCTCCTGAAACCTTTAATAAAAAATTTGAGTAAGGAAGTCCATCACCTGAAGAAGAAGTTGAAGAAGACGGAGGACGACCTTCAAGTCTCATGGATGAATGCTTCGGGGGTGACCAAAGAGGTCACTCACCTCCGAAACTTACAAATGAAGGACTCTATGAGTTTTAACATTTGGAAGGGAAGCTTCGAGAGAGTGCTGGCCAAACTACGAAAGAATGCAAGTGACAAGTCCTGAGCGCTGACGGTGAAGATCGGCTCCCTCAAGACTCAACTCGAGATGGTGAAGAAGAAGATTCAACTTCTAAAGGGGAGCTCATCGTGGTCCTCCAACAAGGTGCAATTCGAGTGGGACTGGTCGATGAGGTTCTTCGTACTTCAAAAGCAACTGCATGATGCTAAGCTCACATATGAGACTTACCAATTGGGTTGGAGTGATAGAACATCCAAGCTAGAACCAAAGCTTCATGGAAGTAGCCTAGCTTTAGTGGTGACTTGATGATGGCTTCTAGGCTGGTATAATCAGGGAGGTTGAGGAGATCGCCTCATTGAAGAGGACCATTAGCAAACTCTTGGAGTCGGTCGGTGTAGGAGAGGCTAAGGTGTAGTGACTGAAGCTCGAGTTGACTTATGAGCGTCAAGCTACCAAGGATGCCGAGGTTGAAGGAAAATCCCGATTTTCTGGTCCAGGTTCGTCCAGATCTGATCAGATCAAGAGATATATTTCAAAATTTTTTCTCTTGATCCCAATCAGATCTTGATATATTTCAGATCTGATTCTTATTATTTTAATAAATAAAATAAAATAAGATAAATTAAATCAAATTTAATTTACCTGATTTGGGTAATCCTATTACCCTGTAGATGATCCTGATTTTAGCGGAAGGTTCTGGATCTAGCCACGCAAGCGCCTGGCCTCTACCGGTATCCACTCGGGTTGGATCTGGAGATCCTCTTCTTCTCTATCACGTCTCCAAAAATTAGATCTGGATCTGATCTGGAGGATCTTCAAAACTCTTTTGAAGATCTGCAGTCGTCCTTTTGCAGCAGCGCAGCCTTCTTGCTTTTGATCGCCTTTCCTTGATCTGAATCGCACCAACCAAAGTCCAAAACACCTTTTGGACGTGGAGAGCAAGGGGAGAAGAAGCTATGGCATGGAGGAGGAGGGGAGAGGCAGCCTTGGGGCGTGGGGTTTCTCAATTGAATTGCATTCTGATTAGGGTTGGGCGCAGGGTCTTATTTATAGACCTCTTGTGATCCAACTCCTCTTCCTCTCAACCAATCACAACCCTTTGTGAAATCAGATCTAAATCTGATTGGATTGGAATAGAGACCCCTGGATTCCTCCTTAGAGGGCGCCTAAGACCAGTCAAACTGGATTCTTAGTAGAACTCTGATTGGAATCCAAAAGGGAGATGGAGTCCTTGTCCAACAAGGACTCCTAGGCGCCTCCTACTTGGGCTCACGCCACCCTTGGCGTGCGCCCTTCTCCTTGCTAAGTTCTGGTAGGGGGACAGGCCCCCACCAGCTCTCCAATAGGTGCATGACATGTGGTCAAAAGTCAAAGGTCAATGGTCAACGTTTTGACCAGTCAAAGGTAGACTTTTGACCAAAGTCAAAGAACAAGAAATGGCAGGTGACCAAAAATGGCAGGTAATGTCTTACAAATAAGACAACCTATTCTGACTTGGACAACCTCCAGTCAGACCATATGAAGGCCTCTGATTGAGCACAAACTCCTTTGGCTCAGTTAGGACAACTTATTTATGATAGTAAAAGAAGAACGTTAGGTTCAATCGAGTGCTAGCACGATTTCCTTGAACCTAATTGAATCTCATTCAGATCAATTGAACTAGATCAGTTCAATTGATGATCACCAGATTCAAACCCTTGTTTGTGTGACCCAGTTAGGTTCAGTTCTGTATGGTAATGGGATATGTCATGATCTCTATCATCGACATCATCGAAACTCCTTTCGATGGATTAGAACTCTTCTGATTCGAACAGCTAGAATGATCGATCATCTAAATCATTCTAATTGCTCCCAAAATCCACCAGTGACACCTAGCAGTATATGGTGGCAACCCATCAGAGCTGAATGCGAACCTCTTGGTGCAGCTACCTGTGTGATTAAGTTCTTCTATCTTGAGCCCCGATCAGATTAGGGTTAAGGTAAACTCGTCAAACCCTAGTCTCTGTCATATGATGTAATCATTCGATTCGAGTCCAATGTGAAAATCTAAATAGAAACTCTTTCTATTATTTCACTCTGCCATGGCCATGGGCTTCAGGACTTGATTCTCATGATTATCATAGGGCTGCTCCTCTACCACCGAGGTAGATAGATCCCATCTTGATGCAATCCAGTTCCTACAATGAACATGCTATAGCCAACATACACCTCAGGGTTCCATATGGCTAGGAGACCGAGTAATGGTGTAGTCAAACTATAACACCCTCAAGGTGAACTGCCGATGCATCTCAGGTCAAAGAACCAGACACACTACTGCAGCATCGAGTCAGTCATTGACGAGAAGGTAGACTTCCTAATGACTACTCGAGGTGGTCACGCTCAGTGCCCTCGTTCTCTAACGAGTACCTGTACTCTCGCTCCGGTGTCTCCACACCATAGACTCAAGACTCATCTACTAAAGAGAAGCGATCGTACACCAACCTTCCGGATCAATCACCATCCTCGTGATGATCCTATGGTCGGGAGCTATTTATGAGTTAATAATGATTATTCATGTCTTAAATTTTCAACTCTTGAAAATATGAATTATCATTACCATTAACTCAAAGGATGTATCACAGACACTAAATACACAGGTGTGATAGTAAATAACCCATTTTATTGATTATAGTCAAAATTACAATTTTGCCCCTAGAAGGTATTACAAGTGTCAGCCAATTCTAGCTTCTCGGGCACATATATCTAATAGAGGTCGAGTCCAAGGTCCTGAGGAGGAGGTTGCAAGAGTCAGAGGAGAACTACCATCGAGTCGATAGGATGTTCTATGATAACATGATGAGGTGGAGGGAGCTCGAGGAGCAGGTCGATCGTCCGAAAAAATTTTTGATAATGGCCACCAGTCCAAAGTCTGAAGAGTCCAGTCCTTCCTAGGATTTCGGTGGTCTTTCTCTTTCTCTCTTTTCTTTTTTAGTATAACCAATCTTATCGACTTGTGTTTTGCTTGTAATAAACTTATTTTTGTAATGAAATAGTACCTTTTTTGTTATTTTTGTTTTGTATGAATTTGAAACTCGCTCATGGCTTCACTTTCTTCACTTTATTTTTCTTTGCATTATCTTCTAATGAAGTGATTATTGTGGATGCCTATCTGAGGTCTTTTTTGTGGATCCATAAGCGTTTTTCCTTCTCGCACCTCATACGATCGAGTAATTGTAGGAGAAATACATGTAAGGATCGGTGATAGAATTTCTTCCTTCTCTTTGCTTTAGGTTGGGGGTTCGTTTAGGACCACTGGATGGGCCCCCCTTCCTCCCTTTTTTCCTCGGCTTAGGTTAGCATGGACTTCGACTTTACGTATGGTAGGACGAGGTCCTCCTCCTATTCTTAATAGGACTATAGAGGCACAAAAGGACCATTGAAGGGGCCTCTCCCCGCATCTTAGCTTAAGTAATCGAGGTCTTCGCTTTAGCTCAATGTTAGGACAAGATTCTCCTCCTGTTCCTAACAGGGCTATAGGAGCACAAAAGGACCATTGAAGGGGCCTCTCTCCATATTCCAGCTTAAGTAACCGAGGTCTTTGCTTTAGCTCAATGTTAGGATAAGGTTCTTCTCATATTCCTAACAGGGCTATAGGGGCACATAAGGGCCATTGAAGGAGCCTCTCCACACATCCAAAATTAAGTAACTGAGGTCTTCACTTTTGCTAAATATTAGGACGAGGTCCTTCTATTCCTAATAAGGCAATAGGGGGGCTATAGGGGCACAAAAGGACCATTGAAGGGGCCTCTCCTAGCATCCCAACTTAAGTAATCGAGGTCTTCGCTTTAGCTCAATGTTAGAATGAGGTTCTCCTCCTATTCCTAATAGGACTAACTTCATCTAATGACAAAGTTCAGGAGGCTATTTCCTATCATCATTATTTTGCACCAAAATCAAAGATATTAAAATAAGAAGATTTTATTGAAATAAGATTATTGATAGTACATGTGTAAGTTCTTCGAGTTCCATGGGCATGGGAGATCAGTGCCTCCAAGCTCCTTCAAGTAGTAAGTTCTAGGCCGGATGATCTTTTTGACTTCGTAAGGATCTTTTCAATTTGGGGTGAGCTTCTCTTGATTTTGAGGTTGTAAAACGGCTGCTCGTCGAAGTACCAAGTCCCCTAATTTGTATATTTTTCCTTTTACTCTAAAGTTATAATAACGGGCCATTCTTCATCTATAAGCAGCCATCCGAACTTGGGCTTCTTCTTATTTTTTCTTCAGCAGATCAAGGTTTGCTCTGAGGTCCTTTGAATTGCATCACTCGCTGAAGCCTACAACCCATGCCGATGGTAGCTTGAGCTAATCAAGATGACTTCTTCTATTCTGATAGCTAGAGCGAACGACGTTTCTCCAATTGGCAGCTTCTGGGTTATTCGGTATGCCCATAGGATGTAGTAAAGTTCGTCCACCCAAGTCTCTCTTGCTCTTTTAAGTCTTACTTTAATGCCTTGCAACAGAATTCTGTTGGTCACTTCAACTTCGCCATTTGCTTGTTGATGGGCTTACTAATATAAAATGATGGGAGATGTTTAAATCTTCACAAAATTTGATAAATTTTGCTCCAACAAACTATCGCCCATTATCTATTTTAAGGATCCGAGGTAGGCCAAATCTGCAGACAATCAACTTTCAGATGAAGTCCTATACTTTTACTTCAGTGATTTTTGCTAGAGGTTCATTCTTGACCCACTTTGTGAAATAATCTATCACCATCAAGAGGAACTTACACTATCCAGATGTCATGAAAAAAGGTCTGAGTATGTCCATTCTCTATTGAGAAAATGGCCATGGGGCACTCTAGGGTGCAAGTTCGGAAGCTAGCTGCCTTTGAATGTTTGCATTTCTCTAACAGCGGTCACATTTTTTGACATGCTCTATAGAATATGGTATAAGGTTGGTCAATAATAACCCAACTGAAGTAGTCTATGTGATAAGGATCTATCCCCTATATGACTTTCGTAGATTTCTTCATGCATTTTCCATAATGCAAAGTCAGCTTTTGAAGGTCGGAGATATCTCAAGAGCGATAGAAAATAAAATCTTTTATATAGCTTGCCTTCGTATAGATCATATCGGAAGGCTTGATTTCTAAGTTTTCGAGCTTCTTTCGAATCACGAGGAAGAGCTCCATCCTTGAGGTAAGCAACTAGCGGGTCGATCCAGCTCAACTCATGCTCGACTTGGATAATGGACTGCGACTCCTTCAAACTTGGGTATTTCAGAACTTCAAAAAAATACTTCCTTGGATAGTTCAACTGGGGCTAAAGTGGCCAACTTAGAGAGAAGATTGGCTCTAGTATTTTCTACCATCAAAATCTGTTGGATGCTAAAATTGTTGAAGGATGGAGTCAAATTCTTCACTTTCTCAAGATATTTTATCATGCTCTCCTTCCAAGCTTCATAACTATCACTAACCTATCCAACCACCAATTGAGAATCACTATAGATCTAGAGCCGATCCATTTCTAACTCCTTAGATATTTTTAACCCAACGATCAAAGCATCATATTCGGCCTCATTATTAGTTGTAGAAAATTCAAAGCGCAATGCATATTCGACGATGATCCCCTCTAGCTTAACTAAGATCAGCCCTGCACCTACACCAAAAGCATTGGATGAGCCGTCTACATATAGGGCCCAAAAACCTTCGAGAAGATCAGCTCTTTCTTCAGAGGAGCTTGGCTACAACCATGGAATGCTGATTTTATCTTGTTTAAGCTTGGCTTCATCCAGAATGGTGCATTCAACTATAAAATCTATCAATACTTAGGCTTTCATCGACGGTCGAGGTCAGTAGTTGATGTCAAATTTCGTAAGCTTAATTGCCCATTTTGTGATTCTTATGGAGGCATCCATCCGATGAAGGACTGTTTTAATTGGTTGATCAGTAAGGAGAGTTATGGTGTACCCTTGAAAATAAGGTCGGAGCCTCTAGGCTGCAATCAGCAAAGCATAAGTTAGTTTCTCGAACTTAGTATACCTGATCTCAGCATCCCCTAAGACTCGGCTTATGTAGTAGATATGCTACTGTGCTTTCTTCTCCTCTTTTACTAGGACTGCCGCAAGGGCTGCTGGAGAGACCACCAAGTACAAAAATAATTTCTCTCTAGGTTTGGGCTTTGCTAATAGAGGAGATGAATAGAGATAGTCCTTGAGCTCTTTAAAGGCTTGTTAACATTCGATTGTCCAGCAAAAGTTCTTCGGCTACTTTAAAACCCGAAAGAAGGGCATACATCACTCGATCGACCTCGAGATGAAGCGGTTTAGGGCTACCACCTTTTTAGTTAGGCATTGAACTTCTTTAAAAGATTTTGTAGTAGTCATCTCTTGAATGGCCCGAATCTTCTTTAGATTTGCTTTGATTATACATCTCGACACTATGAATCCTAAGAACTTCTTCGAAGTTACACCAAAGGTGCACTTGGTTGGGTTTAACTTCATCTTGTATCTCCTGAGGGCACTGAAGGTTTCTACAAGATCGACAATATGATTTATTGAAGCTCGGCTCTTCACAAGCATGTCATCTACATATACCTCCATGTTGCGATCGATCTGCTCCTTGAAGATTTTGTTGATTAGGTGTTGGTATATTGCCCCCGCATTTTTGAGTCCAAAAGGCATAACCCTGTAATAGTAAAGACCACGGTCAATAATAAAAGTGGTCTTCTCCTTGTCCTTTGGTGCCATCCAGATTAGTCCAATACATGAGATAGCTTTTCAGAATCCAAAATAATTTTGTAGTTTCTTAGCCAATCCTTAAAATTGGATCCAGTTAATCTATGGGTATCTAAGATCTTGGCTAAAGGATTGGATGCAGACATTTTTCCTACAGAGAGTCAAAGTTTTGAGTTCAATTTTGTAATTAAACTTGACTAATTTATTTAAAGATTTCACTTTTTAATAAATTAGGCTCTTATTATTTACTCAGATTCCTACACTTCTTTGGCAGAGATGCAAAAATCTCTACAATTAAAAACTTCTAGTGGGTGGTGCTGTCCCACCGACTAGCTCACCACCTCACCTAACAGTTATTGATGATGAGTTGATCGATGAGTGGGCAACTCTTGTCCAATGGTTCTCTATTCATGATGCACCCAAACCTGATCTCTAATTCATGAAGCTCACCATGCTTGGAATATTGCTCCACTCCTTAGTTAAGTCAGACCTACAACTTGCATGAATTGGATTTCTGATTGGATCCCTCACCGCATCCAAAATATTAAGCCCAACCTATCCTCCAACCCGTAGCATCCAATGCCTAATAGACATGGTTGAATCTTTCTGATGCAACTAAACCACTGTATCCAGTCGAGAACAATCAACCTCAGGAAGGGCCCACACATCTACAATGATGGAAGATCTTAGACTTAATATTTTCTTAAAAAGATTTAATTTAGGTCTCTTTAAACATGACTTGACTTAGTCATAATAATTATGACTAACCTAATGGCATGGATTGACTTAAATTGTTAGCCACCTCTAATCAGAACTGGATCGATCCATATGGCCAGGTAAGTAAGATCGGTGGAAAGGATATGCCATTAACTCGACAAAAATGCATTTGAGTCGAGTAGCTTCCAATTATAAACCAATCGGTCATATCTGCCAAACTTACCTTAGAAACCAAATTATCGAACAAAAATCAATTGGGTTAGCCTAAAATCCAGGTTCAAACCGCAAAGCAAAATCAGGTCTTGACTTGATCGAGTCACATCTCAGTATGATTCGACCTTGATCTAGACTTAATTCTATTAGGCTGGTCAAATCTAAGCTTTCTTTGATCCCACCTAATCAACACTTGATTTGGTTTGATCAACCACTAGACCTAATTGAGCTACCCAAGCCCGAACCCAATCCTATGAAGGTGTCTTAGATCTAAAAATTTATAAATTTTAGATCTAACTAATTTTATAATCTTAATTCTTAATTAAGCTTGGATTCATAAACAAGACATGTATCAAAATTCTAGGATTTTAGGATCTAGAGTTTTATAGAAAAGTAAGTTCTGATTTTTAATTAAGAACGAATATACAGCATCCCTACATGCCATAAAAACATCCCATCGAATAGAAGGAGAGGACCATTAAATCGTGCCTTCTTCTTATGACTGGATGACCAAGAGAAATGCCTTAATCAGAAATATATATATTCTACTATAAAATAAATTAGATCTAAAACATGTATCTCATATACAATTATTAATCTAACTAATACATGCCTTGCATACATCTCATGTATCATAACTCAATCAATCATGTATACTTTCAAATCTGATATATCATATATTAAATTTGAAAAACAAAATTTTAAATTTGATCACATCAAAATAAAATTATTCTAGATATTTTATAGAACTATTCTATAACTAGTTTGAGTATGCATCTTTCATATCTCATATGAAGAAATTAAAAATTAAAAATTTTATTTTCTATTTTTTAGATCTTATTACAATAATTATAATATTAAAAAAATAAAAATAAAATAGATATAAAATTATATTTAATCAAATTAATAACATGATTATACTAGACTATACATAGAACTATTCTATTCCTACTCTAGTCATGCATGTCATGCATTATAGATCTAAATCATATAATTTTTTATTTTTTTGATTTTAGATCTAATCACATCTAATGTGACATCTGAAATGCTTTAATATCAAATTATAAATAAAAATTAAATCAGATCTAAAATAAATCTGAAGAGCTGTTGACCTGGCTCTGATACCAGTTGAAGAAAAAATCCTATTTTCGGACACAAGATTATTCAAATATGATTGGATCTGAAGAAATATTTTAAATTTTTTTCTAAAAATTCTAATCAGATCTAAGATATCTCAGATCTGATCCTAAAGATTTGATATTAAAATAAAATAAAATTAAATCTAATTTAATTTTATATCTTATTTTAGTTAATTAGATTATCCTGATGATGATCCTGACGCCCCTAAGGTTTTGGATCGAGCCATGCATGTGCTTGGCCTATACCATTGTCCACTTGGACAAGATCTAGACATCTTCTTCTTTTGAATCAATGCTCCAAAATTCAGAGCTTGATCTGATCTTAAAGTTCTTCAAAACTCTTTCTGAAGAAGCAGTAGTCTTCTCTTTCAGCAGTGCTGCCTTCTTCCTGATCTGGGTGCCAATACTCTTTGGACTTCTCTTGAACTTGTGCCCAACTCCTTGGGCATGGAGAGGGGAGAGGGAGGATTAGAGGGAGGCATGGAAGAGAGGAGGGCAGCCTTGTGGCATGGTGAAAGGAAGATGCACTAAAACCCTAGGCACAGATAGGGTTTAAATAGACCCTACTGTGGCATGCAATGCCACATCATCCTGGCCAATCAGAGGCCTTCATTCAATTAGATCTAAATTTGATTGGTGGGATGATGTCATCTGATCCAATCAAATGAGAGTCCCTCAAAAAACCACATAGGTGATGCCAACACTGGATAAATCCAAACTATTTGGCACCCTAGTGTTTGATCATATCAAAATATCCTGAAGTCCCATCTACGTGGGACTCCTGCCTTATCCACATGGGGTGCATTCTTAGGTTGGTGTGCACCCTTTTTTTTTCTTCCTTTAGTAGGGGGACAAGAGTCCCAGGTGCTCTGTAATGAGCGCATAACACATGGCCCTTTGTCCAAGTGTCCAGGATCAACTATTGACCCTTGTCCAAAAATAGGAATTGGCACGTGATAGGAATTGATAGGTGTTATCTTAAATCCATCTAATAAATTAGGACCATCTTTTTCTGACCTAGACAAGCTCTAGTCAAACTAAGACAAGGTTTCTGAGTGAGTTCAAATAAATTTGGCTCAGCCGAGATGAACCAGAATGATTATAGAAGGAGAATGTTAGGCTCAATCATGTGCTAGCACGATTTTCTTGAACCTAATTGGATCTTATCCAAATCAACTAAACTTAGGTTAGCCAAATTGATAACATTCAGACTCAAACCCTTGTTTGTGTGATCTAGTTAGGTTCAGTTCCGTAAGGTAATGAGATATATCATGATCTCTATCATCGACATCATCGAAATAACTTTCAATGGATCAAAACTTTTTTTAATTCATACAATTAGAATGATTGATCATCTAAATCATTCTAACTACTCCCAAAATCCACCCATGACACCTAGCAGTATATGGTGGCAATGTATCAGAACTAAAAGTGAACCTCTTGGTGTAGCTACCTATGTGATTGATTTTTTTTATCTTGAGCCCAAACTGGATTAAAGTTAAGGTGAACTCATCAAACCCAACATCTGTTATATGAATTAATCATTCGATTCGAGTTTGATATGAAATCCTAATAGAAACTCTTTCTATCATGTTCACACTGTCATGGCCATGGGCTTATGGACTCGATCTCATGACCAAGGTAGATAGATCTCCTATTGGTGCAATCCAATTCCTATAATGAACATGCTATAGCCAACATACATCTCAAGATTCTGAATGGCTAGGAGATCGAGTTATGGTATAGTCAAATTATAACACCCTCAAGGTGAACTGCCAATGCATCTCAGATCAAAGAACCAGACACACCACTACAGCATCGAGCCAGTCATTAATGAGAAGGTAGACTTCTTAATGACTGCTTGAGGTAGTCACGCTTAGTGCCCTCATTTTCTAATGAGTACCTATACTCTTGCTCCAGTATCTCCATATTGTAGACTCAAGACTCATCTACTCTAAGAAAATGATTATACACCAACCTTCTGGATCGATCACCATCCTCATGTTGATCCTATGGTCAAGAGATATTTATGAGTTAATTATGAAAACTCATGTCTTAAATTTTCAACTTTTAAAAATATGAGTTGTCATTTTTATTAACTCAAAGGATGTATCATAGACACTATTTACGTAATTTGATAGAATAAAAAAATTATTTTTTTATTAATTTAAGTTAAAATTATAAAATTATCCTTAGAAGTGTATTATAAGTATCAGCCAATCTGGCTTCTAAGGCACACATCTAACAGCATATCTCTAGGCACCTAGGTGAAAACATCAACATTTTTTTGCAAGAAGGTGATGAGCTACTTTCTGACTTCTTCTTTTAGATTAAGCCAATCTTTATAGTGCGTTCCTTATTCCCATCATTCAAAGGAACCTCCATAAGATCGTTGATAGGTTTCCTTGTTTCTTTGGATAGGTCATCACAGGCATCAAGCCTGTCCACTAGACAAGGATCTACTTGCCTTCCTCCCATAGGGTAATATTATAGCAGTATCGAGCTAGTGCCTGGTCTCCTCTAACCTTTCTAACTTTATGCCTTATTGAAAACTTTATTTTTAGGTAGTAAGTTGAAACCACAATCTGAAGTGCATTCAAATCAGGTCGGCCAAGGATTGCATTGTAAGCCGACGGAACCTTTACCACTAAAAAATTAACTTGGGCTCCAGATTGCTTTAGATACTAACTTGCCATGACTTGTAAAGTTATTATCCCTTCAATTGGAACTGTGTCGCTAGTGAATCCAACTAACAAAAAATTTATTGGACCCATCCTACTATCAAATATGGATATTTAAGAGAAAGCATCATAAAATAAGACATCAGCAGAACTTTCATTATCAATTAAAATGCGGCATACATCATATTCGCAATATTTAGAGTTACTACAATCTTGTCGTTATATGAAAACTATACCCCTTGAGCATCTTTCTTAGTGAAAGCGATAGGTTTTTCAGTCCGCTACTTTTTTGCTGGCTCCATTAATCTGCTAACTTTCTCCCGTCGATGTCCTCCAGCAATAATATTGATGATGCCAAGTGAGGGTCGATCTTCTTGCTGCTCATCCCTGTAAGGTGGTTCAGTCTATGATGGGGCTCTCGATCGATCTTTCCTCTCTTCTGATCAATGCCAAAATTGATCTAGCCGACCTCTTTTAATCAATGCTTTAATCTCATCCTAAAGCTGCATACATTCTTTAGTATCATGATCATGGTCACGATGGTAGAGGCAGTACTTATTAGGGTTGTGTCTAGCTGGATGACTTTGCAACCTCTCTAGCCTTGGCAGTTGCTCCTTGATTTTCATCAATACTTGGATCTTTGTGGCATTCAGAGGAGCATAGTTGTGAAATCTTTTGAAAAAAGTTTTGTCATAGTTTTCTATCCGAACTTCTTTATTGACGAGCTCGAGGGGGAGTCCAAGCTCGTCTGCACTTAGGAGGGGTTCAAGAGTGCAATCAAGCTTCACTCAATTTTTCTACAATTATGAGCCTGGTAAATTCGTCCGCCTGCCATTCTTTCATGGCTTCTTCATCTTTCAGTCGAAAGGCTTCCTCTGCTCGAGCATAGCCTTCGGCCCAGGCTAGCATGTCGATAAAATTCTGAGGATACTTCTTCTCCAAAAAAAAAGAAGATCATTCTTCTGGAGACCATCCTTCAATGAGACCATAATAATAGATTGATCTAGATTTTGGACCTTCAGGACAACAGCATTGAAACGGTTGACATAGGCTCAAATGGACTCTCCTACTTTTTACTTTATGTTGACGAGAAAGTCTAAACCTCATCTCTAGTGATGACTATTGATGAAATGATTCACGAATTCATGGCTTAACTGGTCAAAAGAAAAGATAGTACTTAGTTTGAGGCCCAAGTACCAACTCCTTGCTACTTTCTTTAGAGTGGAGAGGAAAGCTCAGCAAAGAATGGCATTAGGTGCGCCATGGAGTAGCATCATGGTCTGAAATGCCTTAAGATGGTCGATCGGATTGAAAGTTCCATCATAACTCTCCAATTGAAGAAGCTTGAAGTTTGACAGGATGGGCTTCTTCATGATTTGGATAGAGGAGGGATCGGTGCAAATGTCATTATCATGGACCGGGGTGACATGGCGTTGTTCTTCGATCTATCGGATCATCTCCTAGAGTTTTCAATCAAGGGCATCATTTCGATGGCATATCTTGAAGGGGCGCTGGTTGGAGATGGGGAGAGTCTCTCTAGGAGAGAAATCATGATTGGAATAGGGGCTCTCCATCCTTTGCTTTCCCTTCCCAGGGGTTATAGGCCTGCTCACCTAGGTAGGCTTTCTTTGCACCGCTTCTTGATGCTCTAGCAGGCACTTCTCTAGTGGAATTGTTGCCGGGGGCCACTGCATGGCCTGCACTATTTTGGTGAAGATCTTAACCTACTGTACCAGTTGGTTGAATTACTCTAGGTCAACCATGGCTGCTGATGGAGAGGGCAGGGATGCTGGCAATGAAGCTGGGATGGATGGATCTGGCTCGAATCTAGCAGTAGAAATAGCAAATCATCGGGTGGGTGTCTTTTTTGGGGGCATTTTTGGAGCAAGAAGGGATTAAATAGAGGTGGATTTAAAAGATTAGGAGAAGAAGATGGTAGATAGGATTGACTAGGCACTTCTTTTAGAAAAGAGCTCGAAGTTTCTTTCTCTAGCACCAATCCTATTAGTGCAGAAATCTATGAGGATGCCAGAGGTAGCTGAAGTTGGAAAGGCAAGACCATCGATAGGATCTGCAAAATAAAGTCCAAACTAGAGGTGGATGAATCTGGCAGGACCCTTCGATGCTTAAGTTAGTTCTCTGGCCAACTGGAATGGAGTGCTCAGAAAATAGAAAAGTAGAGTAACAGGAAGGAGAAGAGAACTTAAAGAAAAACATATCTGAAGGATTCCTTTTATAGATGAAGCATGTAATAAACTAATGGTGATAGCTAAAATCATTTGATAGTGGGCCACTCAGGCTATGTGGAGTTTGTTACAGAGGATAAGTTGTCATTTGTCGTGACTTGTAGGTGGTTGAGATCCATTTGCTAGAGTTCGGATGTAGGTTAAAGACTTCAATGTATGCAATGAACTTGCAATCGACTAAGGTCTGTTAGGATTATGTCTAGTGGCTTCAAGGAGTTTGAAAGCCTCCTAGATCGTGTGCAGATAAGTGCCTCTTGAATTGAGATATAAAATACTATGCTCCATCCTTGATGGAGCAGTTGTCATGAATCAGTGGCTTGATGAGGTCCTCTTGGATGGCCCCAACTGATGGGTGCAATATGAATTAAGTAGATCCATGACTGGCTGGAAGAAGCTCACCCTAAAGGATACTCGAATGGAAGAACTTCGGCTAAAGGAAGCATGACTGAAAGAAGTGCATCCGGGAGGAGACCGCCTGGAAGGGGCATCACTGGAAGGAGTGCAACTAGAATGAGTGCTACTGAAAGGAGTGTGACTGGGGAATCCCATCCAAAAGGAGTCTAACTGAAAGAAGCATGACTTGAGGAGTTTGGCTAGAAGGAGCACGTTGTCCACCATATAGAACTTCAACTGTCTTCAAAACTCATCACCAATCAAGGTCGAGAGGATTGAACTTTAGTCCTATCATTCATTCTAATTAAAAAGAAAGATTAATTAAATAATAGTTCTTCTTTACTATTCAAGATCATCTGGTCGGGCTTCAATGTGCCTTCGATAAGTTCCACTGTATGAACTTGTTGTTGAGAGGGTCGGTGAATTCCTTCAGAATGAGGGTTGGTGGTTAAGAACTTCGACGAGGGTTATTTTACCCCAACAAGTATGAAGGTCAAGATTTATGATTATTAGAGATTGTAATGTAAGTAATATTGAAGAATATGAGTTCAATTATAAGTATTTCTTTTAATCCTAAGGAAAGATATAGCTTGGGAATAGTATGAGCTAGGTGGTTATCAGAAATTAAGATGCAATCTCAGGTGATACTAGAAATTATTGATAATTCTATATTCTAAATAATTTGATATTTTGACAAATGAGCATAAGTTGAATAGGTATATCTTTACATTGTTGATAATTCTTGTGATAAGTGAAGCATATGAAGAATTTTTATATAAGATGATATGGGAGCAAACCTAGCATGAAAAGTAAATTGAATGAAATTATTGTTTAATAAACGTTATGCTAATAAGAATGATTTTATAGCAATGATTGATTTAGAATGTTGATTGCAAATCATGAATGTAATTGATATATCTTCGAAGATTATTGTAGCTAAAATTACAAGATAGTTAGGACTTTGAGATCTAGTTTATGGAGTGGAAGTAAGTGAAGGGTGGAATGTAAGATAATATATAGAGATAATTATTAATAAAGGAGAGCAGCCTTATGAAACATTTAGATCAATGGGTCTTCCAAAAGTAGAGCAGTGGAAATCAGAAGAGCAAGTAGCAATCTATGCTTAGAATAACCTGAAGCATCACTTTCATTTTGAAGTGTGAGATGCTAATTTTGATGATATGGAGGAGTATAAGCATTCTTTCTAAAGAGTAAAATCAAGGTATAATGCTATGAGTGTTGAACTTCAATAGCTAAGCTGGGAGTATGAAATAATGAGTGATATGAATAGAAGGCATTTTGATCAATGTTCTGCTTTGGGATGTCAGGTGAGAAGATTGAGAGAAGGACTTCCTCTAGATATAGAATCTTCTTCTGGAGAGAATTGAGGTTAGGAGAAAAGAAGGATGTTATAAGTATGGATAGATGAGTCACCGAAGAAAAAATTGTCCTAATAAAACTCTAGTTCAAGGTCTCCCATCAAATTCTAATGTTTTACTTTCTAAAGCACAAATAAAGTGGGGACTTGTACCAATAGATAGGATACTATATCAGCAACACCAATCCTATATTCGGTTGGGGTCATGAGAGGGAGGATGGATGGCCTCCATCCATCGTTTGATTCAAAAAATTATAGAGAGGATGGATGAAAAAGTAAGATTCTCTATCCACCTTAGTCCACCAATTTGAATCCTCCCAAATTGGGAGGATGAAGGAAGGATGGATGGAGCATTGATGGATGGATTTTTGCATAGACAAAATTACCCCCCATTAATTTTTTTGATAAAACTATAATATTTCTTTACTTTTTCATTCATATTGTATTTATATATTTTTATATATACTATTAATAATATACTATTAAATTTTATTACTAATTATTTTAATTTGAGTACATAATTTTGATAATTATAATTAAATAACTAGAATTATCTTCAATTTTTCTATTTTACTTATTATTTTTAATTAATTATTTATATAATATTAATTAATTATTAAATTAGATTATAAATTAATTAGTTATTTATATTATTAATAAATTAATTATTAAATTAAATTATAAATTAACTAATTATTTATATAATTAATGCATTAATAATTTAATTATAAAAATTATTTATTAAATTAAATTAAACTAAAATTAAATGTTAATATAATTATAAATTATAATGATTAAAAGTTTATATATTGTTTACTTATTTAGTATAAATTAGCATTATAAATTGATAATAGTAATAATTTTTTTCAAAGGATAGTTTGATAAAAATATTATATAAATATCATCCAACCCTTCTTTCATTCCTCTTATACTAAATAGAGGAAGGAATTACTTTTATCCGTCTTTTCATGTTTCATCAAACATATGAAAGGATGGATGGATCTTCCATCCATCCATCCTCTCTCACATCCATCCTTCCTCATCCATCCATCCTTCGTATCAAACAAAGCACACAGATGTTGAAGCAAGAAGGATGATAGGAGATATACAAGTTACCCTTAATATGAAATCAGGTATGATTTAATGTTGTCTAGAATGAGTTTATGTTTATGTATATTTGATGATTTAAATATTTTATTTTGAATTTATTTAAGTACTAGTTTGGGTTGCAAGACATTGGTTCAAGCATAAAAAAAAAAGTTCTCAATGCATTGAAAGTTTAAGAACTTGTAAGTTGTGATCTATAGTTTTAAGTGAATACAATGTGGAAGTTCAAAGATAAGAATGATTTCCATAAATATTTGGTATATAGATTGGGTCAATAGATCAAAGTAGCATAGTGGAAGAGTGATGGAATTATATTTGTAAAGTAATAGAAGCAATTGAAATATATAGAATGTAAGAATCAAGTTATCATTCTTTGAAAGCAAATTGATGTATTTTGATTATGATAATATTATGAAAAGAAAAGTAAAGATTTAAATAAAGATTATAAGTATATCAAGTAGAAGGATGTTCTAGAGTTCAAAGGAATAAAACTTAATGTAAGCTGTCAAAGGAAACGAAAGAATTAGCAGGATTAAGAAAATTTGACATTTGAAAGAAATGTAATAAGGTTGAAGATTTTAAGATTTTAAGTTATTAATTTTAGGTTGTGTGCAAGTAATGCTAGTCGAAATTCTCAATAGAATTTTGTAATTTGTAATATGGAGTTAGTAATGTCAGATTTAGACTATGGAGAGAACTCAAGTGGAAAGTGTAAATTTCAAGGATGAAATTTATGTCAGAGGGGAGAAATGTAATATCCAAGACTAGCAAAATGATAATTTAAGAAATTTCATCTGTATTTAGCATTCATGTATGTGTGGTATATGTATATTTTTCTGGCATACTTGAGCATTTAAATGATAATTAAGCAGTAGTAATGAAGTAAGAATCTAAATGTTAATCAAGAAGAAGAATGATCAAAGAGTTAGATCAATAATTATGGCATTTAAGTTGAATTTTGGTGAATATTGAATAGATAACGGAAAATATTTTGAAGGATATTTAGAGTAGTATTTGTGGGTGTGGTAACTTTGAAGCCCAAGATTTTGATTTAAAGTAATTTCTAAAACCCAGCAGAAGGGGTCGACTCATTTCAAGAGAGGTCGACTTCGTAGAGAATCGAGAAGAAAGTTTCGGAAAGAACTATAGCAGCATGTGGTGGTGTCGACCCATTCTTAAAATTGTCGACTCATTTTTTACAGGATCGACCTAGGGGATGATTTGTTTGAAAAAGGCTGACCTAGTTGCCGACCTATGTTGTAGGTGCTGACTCATTTTTTAGTGGGATCAACCCTAATCGCAAAAAATTCTAGGAGCAATTTTTAGCCGAGAGATTTTTAAGTAGTTTTTTTTAAATAATTTTTTATGGGATGACTGAGCAACTTGAGAATATTAATAAAGAGATGCAAAATCATCTGGACAACACCTAGCAAGTCTAAAATTGGGTGGATTCTCTACAGATTGACAACTAGCAAATTTTTCTTAATTTATACCTTTCTAAAACAAAAACACCACCAGTCCTCTTGTTTGCTATTTGAATTTCTAAGTTATACAGAAAAGATAGGGGAGGGAAGAGAGCTGGCGAAGGTCCTGTTTTAGATAGAAATCAAAAGAAAAATAGTTGGAAAGAGGCAATTTGGTGGTGAGTTAGATTGAAGAAGAAAAGTAGTTGATTTGGAGAAGAAGGAACTCTATGTTTGTAGCAGCAAAATTTTAATCATTGAGGTAAGGATTGTGATAACTAAATTAATTTTAAATTGAACTTTCAATTTTTGTTATCAGATTTGGGATTTTAGTAAGTTAAAGTATGAATTTAAATTGAAGTTAAAAGATGAATTACTATTGTATATTTTGATGGAAAAAGGTCTTAATAACTAGTTGAATAGTATTGAGTGAATTTAGAGATAGTTATGAGAATGAAAATATAGTTGAGTTGCTAGAAACTTCTAAATTTATGTTGAAGTTCAGTTAAACCTAAGCTAAAGTAAGCAAGATAGAATGAAAGTAAGAAATTAATGGACCAAAGAAAGAGCACAAAAGAAAAGTATGCTTTAGTATTTAGTGTTATGATCATGAATCATATGGTATGAAATTAATCGGTGTTTATCGATATTATAGGAGAAGAAAAAAATTGGGAAAAGGTACTTTGAGTAAGCCAATCAGTTAATGATATAGTAGCCATTTGAGGTGAGTTGTTTTTCCAATCTAGCCTAGGTGTTTTCTTCCATATGATTGACTATAAAAGGTATTCATTTTAAAATAAGTTTAACTCCTGATGTCTTAAGCTTTTATATGTATATATTTGCAAGCCTGGAAATAGAAATATCTATAACAGTTTTGATATTAAATATGTATCTTGTTTTAGAATGGTTTAAATCAGTTTATCAGCATATGGAAGTTTAATAAGTATCAGCTTTCGAAAAAATACATAGCTCATATAGCATAAATAAGCTGACACCTCCATAGCAAACAATTATCTGAATGCCCAGTGGGGCTCAGCAATTTATCGACAGCATCCATGTTACATATTGACTACCATGGTAGGGGTGTGCTAGGGCAGTCAATCATAGCCAGCAGCATTATTTAGCAAAGAAAAGTGGTTTATTTTAGCTCAACTGAATTCTTTCAGTTCAACAGGTTCTATTTAGCTCAGCAAAATTTGCTTTAACTCAGCAAAGCTTTCATTTAGCAAAGATGGTTTACTTTATGGTTTTTTGTTCATTTGGTTTATGCATATTTGAAAACATATCAGAAATACAAGTTATATGTTATAATGATGAGTATTACAGCTACGTTTTCTATTACCTCGTTGTTAGATGGTTTATTCACTCAGACTTAGGTCTCATTACCCTTACTTCTTTTTAATTGCAGTTTTGGAGTATCTTAACTCAGATATAAGCATCAGCATCTTGTTAACTTTCATTCTAAAGAGAGATTGATCATAATAGCTAAAGAAAGGAATATGTATTTGTAATAATTGATAAGTTTAAGCTATGTATGATAGCAAGTGGCTAAAATGTATTTTTGGAAAGTTTATATTTGAACAGCTTATGTTATTTGTGAGAGGGGTGTATTTCAAGTTGTCTTATATATTTGAGTTAAATATGACAGCTTGGAAAGGGAGTATCATTTTGGAAATTATTACATTTTTTATATCAAAACAAGTGAGACATGTTTATAAAGAATGCTAAGTGTTTTTATTATGAATTGTATGGACAAGGCATGGCATGATACAAGAAATGTTAAGTAGATTTTGAAAATTTATTGATTAAATAAAAATTCTTGTGATATTGATTGAGATAGTTAATAGCAAGTTTTCAAATGATATTATAGTTCAGTTCAGCTATTGCTTAGAATCCCCTTTGCCCTTATTTAAGGATAAAATATAGCTTCTTTGCTCTTAGATAAGGATGGGGTATAGCACGCTCGCCCAGTAGTTAGGGGTGGGGTGTTACAGACCCTAACCATTAAACCATTGCCACCTAGCACCCTATGATTAGTCAGAATGAGCTATCAGCCATCTTATTTCAAAAAGATGTGCCTAAAATAGCAATCACCGCCCTTCAAATTTAGAGCTATCAATAATACCTCTTCATGATTAACTGTTTGCATGATGCTACACTCCACTCAAAACCTATGGATGCATTGTTTCCACTGAAAAGATGTCGCCATGATCTCGATTGGCTCCTCCCGAATGCTAGCTCGATGATGGATGCTCTTGACGGCTGAACTAATCGAATGCCTTCGATCTCCCTCCATCAATTCTTTGAATGTTCTGAATCAACAGGAGAGGTAGAGGAGGCTCTCCTAGAAGTTTTGTGTAGTTTTGACGCTCAGAACTCATGAATCACACCCCAAACCCTAGGATAGAACCCTAGGGCAGCACTCTCACCCAAATCCTGCACCTTCCTTTCTCTCTGGTTTTCTTCCTCTCTTAGATTTTTTTTCTTTTGAACTTTCTCACATAGAAAGGGGGTTTCACGCATGGAGAGGGGGCTTATTTTCTAATGTCACACATCCCAAAAAAAACATCCTACTTTACAGAGTGCCAAATAGAATAGATGGCGTGTGGGAGAGATAAGATAAGGAGATTGTTCATACAAATTCAAAATTTGTTTGAATTTGAATGGCAACCAATCTGATCTTATCACCTTGGGGCATGAGAAAGGAGGGCATGCACCCTCTCTCGTGTGGAAAATTTTCACAAGAAACCTTTTTCTCATGGAGAATAGGATGGCACAGGGAAGGGTGATGTGGCACATGGGAAGACTAGTCAAACAAGTCTTAAAATTTATTAACCAATTATACCAACCCAAACTAATTTGGCTAAGCCCATTTAGATTAGATTAAATCTAATTTATTTAGACTTAATTAGGCTTAATTAAATTTTAATTAAATCAAAAATTGATCAAGTCCAAATCTTAATCAAATCAAGAATCAAACCTCCTCGATGATTAGGTCATCTCATAACCTAATTGGGTTAAATCCAACTGAATCAATTCAATTAGACTTGATCCAAAAATTATTACTCAATCAAATAAAATTAATTAGTAATCAAATCACTAATTAAATCTTTCATAAATATAGAGTCAAATCCAGTGGGTATCTAGGCAATAGAGTCCCATTGATATGAAACTCTTGTTGAAGAGTCCCAAACCAATGGCACTCTTGACCCCAGTCTCTCAAATGAGTTGAACTCATGAACATAAAGTTCCAGACAACTAGGACTCAGAGTTTTAATACTGTAGGACTCTCAATTGAAGAGTCTCAATCCAATGGAGCTCTTGACCATAGAGTCTCAATCTAGTGGGACTCCTTACCAGCCATCATATCAGGTAGGAACCTCTAATGTATGTGACCCCATAGGTTCGAACCTAAGCTAATAGCACAGAAATCAATTTCTGTACTAATCGAAGTGACCATCTAACAATAGTACTCGATGTCCGGATAGGTTGAATAGTCGCAATCACAATATTCAGAACCTATGCGAATATGGTTACTATATAATTCATCCCTTTGACCTCTTTGTATAGGATGACTCCGAGTTAAACTGCCAATCCTGAAAAGGACATCCAAATCATGTCTTAATACAATCAGTCTTGTGACTCCTCACTAAGACTATCTAGCCAAGACTTTGCTAAATTAAAATTCAATTGAACACAACTCCTAAATTGGAGTGGTCAATCCCACCTTGATTCACACACCGACTCTTCAAGTACTTGATTGTGTCTAGAAACCTTCCATCACTGAATTAAAAATTTAGATAGTCCAACACCAAAGCATAGTGAGTTGCTTGAAAGTCAATATGGTGATCTCAGATCGGAGGAATACTTATATCCATATTCGATCAAAGTAAATCTTGATAGTAGAAAAGCTCAGAAATTGATCACATTTGGTGTAGATGTACCTCTACATCTCACCTGCATGCCGTACCAGTATCTCCACACTCCTGATTAATAGGACAACCAACCTATATGGTACACAATAATCTATACTTGATAAATGTTGTCATCCTTAGTAACAATATACCATTTGATCGCGAACATATTTAAGGACTAAATGATAAATCCTTCTTTATCGATTCTAAATAGTCCTAAGGATTTCACCACAACATTAAATTTCATTAGATAATAAAAGAATTTATGATGAAAAATATCAAAATAATTTTTATTCATTAATAATTCATATATAAGTATAAAAATAGCTCATCCATCAATAGGCTGATGATTGGCTTTCGGACACTATTTTCAACAATCTCTCACTTGGACTAAAACCAATTGGTGCAGTATCTAATACCCATCTTCGACTTGAAGTCATTGAACTCCTTCACCATAATGACTTTAGTGAATCGATTAGCCAGGTTCTTCTTTCTGTCGATCTTCTGAAGGTCGACGTCACCTCGATCCAAGATTTTTTGGATAAAAAGGTAGCGGTGCAGAATATGCTTCATCTACTGGTGTGCCTTTGATTTCTTTGCTTGAGCAAGGGCTCCAGAGCTATCGCAAAAGAGTAGAACTGGACCATCAAGGAAGGAGGCTACTTCAAGCTCGATGATGAACTTTCTCAACCACACCGCTTCTTTAGCAACATCTGATGCAGTGACATATTCCACCTCATAACCTAAGTTGACCATAGTGTGCTACTTGAAACTCTTCTAGTAGATAGCTCCACTGTTAATGGTAAACACATATCTTGATATACTTTTGCTGTCATCATGGTCAGATTAAAAATTGAAGTCAGTAAATCCAATAAGTCTCAAATCCGACTCACCATAAATAAGCTACTAGTCCTTAGTATTATATACATGCAAAATTAAGATCTAAAGAAAGATCAAATATGATTGAAAACTATTTTCAAAAACTATTTATCAAAAATCAGATCTAGGTTTTTGTTTTTTTATTTGACCAATGATCTAAAATATTTATGTATCTCATACATGATTCAATAATTTTAGATCTGAATAAAATAGAAATAAATCATTTAAATCAAAAACTAACTTTCAGATCTAAGATTAAAATTAGATTAAATAACTCTCTTATAACTGAATGGCCATAGAGATCAATCTAATCTAAATACTATGCATAAGGAATACAGATCTATGCATCTCATACATGATTCAATAATCTCATATTTGAATAAAACTAAAATAAATCATTTAAATCAAAAACTAACTTTTAAATCTAAGATTAAAGTTAAATTAAATATGTTTAATTAAAACCATGGCTCTAATACTACTATTAGAAAGGGAAGGATAGATTACATGCATGTATTTCAAAACTATTTTGAAATCACAGTGGAATAAAATAGATTAACTATTTTCATCATACATTAAATTAGATCTAAAATCTTTCCAAACATGAATCTAAGATATATGAAATCTAAAATTAGTTTATGAGATCAGATCTCATACCTTATCATGGGTCGAAGAACTCCGTAGTGGATGATCAAAACTTGACAGGTTCTTGAAGTCATGCAAATGCCCGACCTCTACAGGTATCCACATGAGATCCGATCTAATTCGAGGCTTGTCTATCTCTCCAGGGTGCCAGCTCCATTATAGAGAAAATATTTTGATGATTGATTTGAACCTTCTTCAGATCTAGAAAATGATCTTAAGTCGAAGAAGTAGTGGAGGTAGAAGAAAACATAGCAGCAGCACAGCTTTCTTCCTTGGAGTGCCACGCCATGTACCAATAGAGTTTTTCCTTCAAACTTGGAAGGGAGGATGCCAACAAGTCCCTCTCTCATCTAGTGGCTGGTCAAATTTTGTTCAGATCAAAAAGACCTCTTAGAGATGTCCCAAAGATAGATTTTTTTAAGGGGGCGCCTAGAAGAGTCCTGATAGAGTCAAACTCATCAAATATTCAAATTAAATTTTAAATTCAAACCAAAACTCAACCATATCCAAATGGGAGGATAAGTGGTCAACCAAGAGGTGAAAAAATGTAAAAAATCTCAT
>QRFJ01000375.1:618571-782324 GCA_006176705.1 Cocos nucifera
CCTTAATATGAAATCAGGTATGATTTAATGTTGTCCAGAATGAGTTTATGTTTATGTATATTTGATGATTTAAATATTTTAATTTTGAATTTATTTAAGTACTAGTTTGGGTTGCAAGACATTGGTTCAAGCATAAAAAAAAAAGTTCTCAATGCATTGAAAGTTTAAGAACTTGTAAGTTGTGATCTATAGTTTTAAGTGAATACAATGTGGAAGTTCAAATGATAAGAATGATTTCCATAAATATTTGGTATATAGATTGGATCAATAGATCAAAGTAGCATAGTGGAAGAGTGATGGAATTATATTTGTAAAGTAATAGAAGCAATTGAAATATATAGAATGTAAGAATCAAGTTATCATTCTTTGAAAGCAAATTGATGTATTTTGATTATGATAATATTATGAAAAGAAAAGTAAAGATTTAAATAAAGATTATAAGTATATCAAGTAGAAGGATGTTGTAGAGTTCAAAGGAATAAAACTTAATGTAAGCTGTTAAAGGAAATGAAAGAATTCAGCAGGATTAAGAAAATTTGACATTTGAAAGAAATGTAATAAGGTTGAAGATTTTAAGATTTTAAGATATTAATTTTAGGTTGTGTGCAAGTAATGCTAGTGGAAATTCTCAATAGAATTTTGTAATTTGTAACATGGAGTTAGTAATGTTCAGATTTAGACTATGGAGAGAACTCAAGTGGAAAGTGTAAATTTCAAGGATGAAATTTATTGTAAGGAGGGGAGAAATGTAATATCCAAGACTAGCAAAATGATAATTTAAGAAATTTCATCTATATTTAGCATTCATGTATGTATGGTATATGTATATTTTTCTGGCATACTTGAGCATTTAAATGATAATTAAGCAGTAGTAATGAAGTAAGAATCTAAATGTTAATCAAGAAGAAGAATGATCAAAGAGTTAGATCAATAATTATGGCATTTAAGTTGAATTTTGGTGAATATTGAATAGATAACGGAAAATATTTTGAAGGGATATTTAGAGTAGTATTTGTGGGTGTGGTAACTTTGAAGCCCAAGATTTTGATTTAAAGTAATTTCTAAAACCCAGCAGAAGGGGTCGACTCATTTCAAGAGAGGTCGACTTCGTAGAGAATCGAGAAGGAAAGTTTCGGAAAGAACTATAGCAGCATGTGGTGGTGTCGACCCATTCTTAAAATTGTCGACTCATTTTTTACAGGATCGACCTAGGGGATGATTTGTTTGAAAAAGGCTGACCTAGTTGCCGACCTATGTTGTAGGTGCTGACTCATTTTTTAGTGGGATCAACCCTAATCGCAAAAAATTCTAGGAGCAATTTTTAGCCGAGAGATTTTTAAGTAGTTTTTTTTAAATAATTTTTTATGGGATGACTGAGCAACTTGAGAATATTAATAAAGAGATGCAAAATCATCTGGACAACACCTAGCAAGTCTAAAATTGTTGGGTGGATTCTCTACAGATTGACAACTAGCAAATTTTTCTTAATTTATACCTTTCTAAAACAAAAACACCACCAGTCCTCTTGTTTGCTATTTGAATTTCTAAGTTATACAGAAAAGATAGGGGAGGGAAGAGAGCTGGCGAAGGTCCTGTTTTAGATAGAAATCAAAAGAAAAATAGTTGGAAAGAGGCAATTTGGTGGTGAGTTAGATTGAAGAAGAAAAGTAGTTGATTTGGAGAAGAAGGAACTCTATGTTTGTAGCAGCAAAATTTTAATCATTGAGGTAAGGATTGTGATAACTAAATTAATTTTAAATTGAACTTTCAATTTTTGTTATCAGATTTGGGATTTTAGTAAGTTAAAGTATGAATTTAAATTGAAGTTAAAAGATGAATTACTATTGTATATTTTGATGGAAAAAGGTCTTAATAACTAGTTGAATAGTATTGAGTGAATTTAGAGATAGTTATGAGAATGAAAATATAGTTGAGTTGCTAGAAACTTCTAAATTTATGTTGAAGTTCAGTTAAACCTAAGCTAAAGTAAGCAAGATAGAATGAAAGTAAGAAATTAATGGACCAAAGAAAGAGCACAAAAGAAAAGTATGCTTTAGTATTTAGTGTTATGATCATGATCATATGAATCATATGGTATGAAATTAATCGGTGTTTATCGATATTATAGGAGAAGAAAAAAATTGGGAAAAGGTACTTTGAGTAAGCCAATCAGTTAATGATATAGTAGCCATTTGAGGTGAGTTGTTTTTCCAATCTAGCCTAGGTGTTTTCTTCCATATGATTGACTATAAAAGGTATTCATTTTAAAATAAGTTTAACTCCTGATGTCTTAAGCTTTTATATGTATATATTTGCAAGCCTGGAAATAGAAATATCTATAACAGTTTTGATATTAAATATGTATCTTGTTTTAGAATGGTTTAAATCAGTTTATCAGCATATGGAAGTTTAATAAGTATCAGCTTTCGAAAAAATACATAGCTCATATAGCATAAATAAGCTGACACCTCCATAGCAAACAATTATCTGAATGCCCAGTGGGGCTCAGCAATTTATCGACAGCATCCATGTTACATATTGACTACCATGGTAGGGGTGTGCTAGGGCAGTCAATCATAGCCAGCAGCATTATTTAGCAAAGAAAAGTGGTTTATTTTAGCTCAACTGAATTCTTTCAGTTCAACAGGTTCTATTTAGCTCAGCAAAATTTGCTTTAACTCAGCAAAGCTTTCATTTAGCAAAGATGGTTTACTTTATGGTTTTTTGTTCATTTGGTTTATGCATATTTGAAAACATATCAGAAATACAAGTTATATGTTATAATGATGAGTATTACAGCTACGTTTTCTATTACCTCGTTGTTAGATGGTTTATTCACTCAGACTTAGGTCTCATTACCCTTACTTCTTTTTAATTGCAGTTTTGGAGTATCTTAACTCAGATATAAGCATCAGCATCTTGTTAACTTTCATTCTAAAGAGAGATTGATCATAATAGCTAAAGAAAGGAATATGTATTTGTAATAATTGATAAGTTTAAGCTATGTATGATAGCAAGTGGCTAAAATGTATTTTTGGAAAGTTTATATTTGAACAGCTTATGTTATTTGTGAGAGGGGTGTATTTCAAGTTGTCTTATATATTTGAGTTAAATATGACAGCTTGGAAAGGGAGTATCATTTTGGAAATTATTACATTTTTTATATCAAAACAAGTGAGACATGTTTATAAAGAATGCTAAGTGTTTTTATTATGAATTGTATGGACAAGGCATGGCATGATACAAGAAATGTTAAGTAGATTTTGAAAATTTATTGATTAAATAAAAATTCTTGTGATATTGATTGAGATAGTTAATAGCAAGTTTTCAAATGATATTATAGTTCAGTTCAGCTATTGCTTAGAATCCCCTTTGCCCTTATTTAAGGATAAAATATAGCTTCTTTGCTCTTAGATAAGGATGGGGTATAGCACGCTCGCCCAGTAGTTAGGGGTGGGGTGTTACAGACCCTAACCATTAAACCATTGCCACCTAGCACCCTATGATTAGTCAGAATGAGCTATCAGCCATCTTATTTCAAAAAGATGTGCCTAAAATAGCAATCACCGCCCTTCAAATTTAGAGCTATCAATAATACCTCTTCATGATTAACTGTTTGCATGATGCTACACTCCACTCAAAACCTATGGATGCATTGTTTCCACTGAAAAGATGTCGCCATGATCTCGATTGGCTCCTCCCGAATGCTAGCTCGATGATGGATGCTCTTGACGGCTGAACTAATCGAATGCCTTCGATCTCCCTCCATCAATTCTTTGAATGTTCTGAATCAACAGGAGAGGTAGAGGAGGCTCTCCTAGAAGTTTTGTGTAGTTTTGACGCTCAGAACTCATGAATCACACCCCAAACCCTAGGATAGAACCCTAGGGCAGCACTCTCACCCAAATCCTGCACCTTCCTTTCTCTCTGGTTTTCTTCCTCTCTTAGATTTTTTTTCTTTTGAACTTTCTCACATAGAAAGGGGGTTTCACGCATGGAGAGGGGGCTTATTTTCTAATGTCACACATCCCAAAAAAAACATCCTACTTTACAGAGTGCCAAATAGAATAGATGGCGTGTGGGAGAGATAAGATAAGGAGATTGTTCATACAAATTCAAAATTTGTTTGAATTTGAATGGCAACCAATCTGATCTTATCACCTTGGGGCATGAGAAAGGAGGGCATGCACCCTCTCTCGTGTGGAAAATTTTCACAAGAAACCTTTTTCTCATGGAGAATAGGATGGCACAGGGAAGGGTGATGTGGCACATGGGAAGACTAGTCAAACAAGTCTTAAAATTTATTAACCAATTATACCAACCCAAACTAATTTGGCTAAGCCCATTTAGATTAGATTAAATCTAATTTATTTAGACTTAATTAGGCTTAATTAAATTTTAATTAAATCAAAAATTGATCAAGTCCAAATCTTAATCAAATCAAGAATCAAACCTCCTCGATGATTAGGTCATCTCATAACCTAATTGGGTTAAATCCAACTGAATCAATTCAATTAGACTTGATCCAAAAATTATTACTCAATCAAATAAAATTAATTAGTAATCAAATCACTAATTAAATCTTTCATAAATATAGAGTCAAATCCAGTGGGTATCTAGGCAATAGAGTCCCATTGATATGAAACTCTTGTTGAAGAGTCCCAAACCAATGGCACTCTTGACCCCAGTCTCTCAAATGAGTTGAACTCATGAACATAAAGTTCCAGACAACTAGGACTCAGAGTTTTAATACTGTAGGACTCTCAATTGAAGAGTCTCAATCCAATGGAGCTCTTGACCATAGAGTCTCAATCTAGTGGGACTCCTTACCAGCCATCATATCAGGTAGGAACCTCTAATGTATGTGACCCCATAGGTTCGAACCTAAGCTAATAGCACAGAAATCAATTTCTGTACTAATCGAAGTGACCATCTAACAATAGTACTCGATGTCCGGATAGGTTGAATAGTCGCAATCACAATATTCAGAACCTATGCGAATATGGTTACTATATAATTCATCCCTTTGACCTCTTTGTATAGGATGACTCCGAGTTAAACTGCCAATCCTGAAAAGGACATCCAAATCATGTCTTAATACAATCAGTCTTGTGACTCCTCACTAAGACTATCTAGCCAAGACTTTGCTAAATTAAAATTCAATTGAACACAACTCCTAAATTGGAGTGGTCAATCCCACCTTGATTCACACACCGACTCTTCAAGTACTTGATTGTGTCTAGAAACCTTCCATCACTGAATTAAAAATTTAGATAGTCCAACACCAAAGCATAGTGAGTTGCTTGAAAGTCAATATGGTGATCTCAGATCGGAGGAATACTTATATCCATATTCGATCAAAGTAAATCTTGATAGTAGAAAAGCTCAGAAATTGATCACATTTGGTGTAGATGTACCTCTACATCTCACCTGCATGCCGTACCAGTATCTCCACACTCCTGATTAATAGGACAACCAACCTATATGGTACACAATAATCTATACTTGATAAATGTTGTCATCCTTAGTAACAATATACCATTTGATCGCGAACATATTTAAGGACTAAATGATAAATCCTTCTTTATCGATTCTAAATAGTCCTAAGGATTTCACCACAACATTAAATTTCATTAGATAATAAAAGAATTTATGATGAAAAATATCAAAATAATTTTTATTCATTAATAATTCATATATAAGTATAAAAATAGCTCATCCATCAATAGGCTGATGATTGGCTTTCGGACACTATTTTCAACAATCTCTCACTTGGACTAAAACCAATTGGTGCAGTATCTAATACCCATCTTCGACTTGAAGTCATTGAACTCCTTCACCATAATGACTTTAGTGAATCGATTAGCCAGGTTCTTCTTTCTGTCGATCTTCTGAAGGTCGACGTCACCTCGATCCAAGATTTTTTGGATAAAAAGGTAGCGGTGCAGAATATGCTTCATCTACTGGTGTGCCTTTGATTTCTTTGCTTGAGCAAGGGCTCCAGAGCTATCGCAAAAGAGTAGAACTGGACCATCAAGGAAGGAGGCTACTTCAAGCTCGATGATGAACTTTCTCAACCACACCGCTTCTTTAGCAACATCTGATGCAGTGACATATTCCACCTCATAACCTAAGTTGACCATAGTGTGCTACTTGAAACTCTTCTAGTAGATAGCTCCACTGTTAATGGTAAACACATATCTTGATATACTTTTGCTGTCATCATGGTCAGATTAAAAATTGAAGTCAGTAAATCCAATAAGTCTCAAATCCGACTCACCATAAATAAGCTACTAGTCCTTAGTATTATATACATGCAAAATTAAGATCTAAAGAAAGATCAAATATGATTGAAAACTATTTTCAAAAACTATTTATCAAAAATCAGATCTAGGTTTTTGTTTTTTTATTTGACCAATGATCTAAAATATTTATGTATCTCATACATGATTCAATAATTTTAGATCTGAATAAAATAGAAATAAATCATTTAAATCAAAAACTAACTTTCAGATCTAAGATTAAAATTAGATTAAATAACTCTCTTATAACTGAATGGCCATAGAGATCAATCTAATCTAAATACTATGCATAAGGAATACAGATCTATGCATCTCATACATGATTCAATAATCTCATATTTGAATAAAACTAAAATAAATCATTTAAATCAAAAACTAACTTTTAAATCTAAGATTAAAGTTAAATTAAATATGTTTAATTAAAACCATGGCTCTAATACTACTATTAGAAAGGGAAGGATAGATTACATGCATGTATTTCAAAACTATTTTGAAATCACAGTGGAATAAAATAGATTAACTATTTTCATCATACATTAAATTAGATCTAAAATCTTTCCAAACATGAATCTAAGATATATGAAATCTAAAATTAGTTTATGAGATCAGATCTCATACCTTATCATGGGTCGAAGAACTCCGTAGTGGATGATCAAAACTTGACAGGTTCTTGAAGTCATGCAAATGCCCGACCTCTACAGGTATCCACATGAGATCCGATCTAATTCGAGGCTTGTCTATCTCTCCAGGGTGCCAGCTCCATTATAGAGAAAATATTTTGATGATTGATTTGAACCTTCTTCAGATCTAGAAAATGATCTTAAGTCGAAGAAGTAGTGGAGGTAGAAGAAAACATAGCAGCAGCACAGCTTTCTTCCTTGGAGTGCCACGCCATGTACCAATAGAGTTTTTCCTTCAAACTTGGAAGGGAGGATGCCAACAAGTCCCTCTCTCATCTAGTGGCTGGTCAAATTTTGTTCAGATCAAAAAGACCTCTTAGAGATGTCCCAAAGATAGATTTTTTTAAGGGGGCGCCTAGAAGAGTCCTGATAGAGTCAAACTCATCAAATATTCAAATTAAATTTTAAATTCAAACCAAAACTCAACCATATCCAAATGGGAGGATAAGTGGTCAACCAAGAGGTGAAAAAATGTAAAAAATCTCATGCAAATCTAAAATTTGCATGAGAAGAGAAGGGGCGTGGACACAAGGGTGGCGCATGGAAGAGTCCTTCACAAAATGGACTCTAGGATTTTGGATTGAGCCTCAAACCAAAAATAATTTGGTTTAAACCCAAATACCTAATTGAATCTAATCTAATTAGATCTCTAATCATATTAAATTTTAATCTAATTAATATTTAATTAAACCTAAATTTAGATCAAATCAAAAATTGATTCCATGATAATTGAGTCATCTCATAACTCAATCAAACCAAATCCAATTCAAGTCAAATTAAATCCAATTCAATTAGATTTGATTTAAAACTTATTTCTCAATCTAATTGAGTCTAATTAGTAATCAAATTATTAATTTATCCTTCTTGAGTTAATTATCAATCATATTGATAATTATATCCTTAATAATTCATAATCGTCGATTAATCATCAGATCAAACAGAAGCCTCTTTTGTGTGTGATCCTAGAGCTTCTATTCTATCTGGTAGTGAGATACATTATAATCTCTATCATAATATCATCAAAACTTTTTTTGATGGATTGGATCAATTTCAACACTACCCATCGAGAATCATCGATTATCAAGATGATGCTCACGGATCCCACAATCCATCAGTGACACTTAGCAGTACGTAGTAGCAATCGAGTAGAATAAAAGTATGAATCTCTAGATACAGTTATCATATGATTCAATCCTTCTATCAAAAATCCTAACCTGATGGAGGTCATGGACAACTCATCAAACCCCATCGTTACTCATATGCAACATTAGCTTGATTTGAGTTCTCTTGTAAATCTAGTGGAAACTTCTAGTATTCATCTTGCTTTGGCCAAAGACTTAGCGACCTCAGTCTCATGAATCACATAGGATTATACCTTTTCTACTAAGGTCGATAGATTCTATCTAAATATATCTTACTCTCAATAGTGAACCTGAACCCACCATAGCCAACATAAACAGGACCCAAATGGCTAGGGATCAAGTAGACATGCAATCAAACTATAGCAACTTCACTGCAAATAGCCAATGCACTGTAGGTCAAAAGATTATTCGTACCATTGCAGCATCAAGACTACCACTGATGAGTGAGTAGACATCCAAGTTGTTTCTCATAATGCTCACGCTCAGTGCAAGTTGTT
This sequence comes from Cocos nucifera, assembly GCA_006176705.1. NCBI lineage: Eukaryota > Viridiplantae > Streptophyta > Magnoliopsida > Arecales > Arecaceae > Cocos > Cocos nucifera. Next base: position 627,193 of record QRFJ01000375.1, read on the forward strand.
CTCTAACAACCACGTGCATTATCACCCTAGTTTCACCATACTACAGACTCGAGACTCATCTGCTTGTGAAAAAGGTGATCATGTACCAATCTAACTAGATCAATCACTATCCTTCATTATGATCCTATAATTAAAAGCATTTAGAAATTAACCACTAAAAGTGTATGTCTCAAATTTTCAATATCTTGAGAATATGCAAAATCATCTTTATTAATTTCTTGGACAAATCATGGACACATAAACATGACTAAAAATAAAAATATTCTTTATTAATAATAAAAATTTTATAAGTTAAAATACAAGCCCTGAAAAATAAATGTGTTAGCCAATAATTGACTTTCTAGGGCACACATCTAACAAACTTCTACTTGACCTAAAGTCAATTAGCCATAAATCTAAGATCCATCTTTTCAAGATGAGCTTCAGTCTTTTGCTGGCTTAGAGACTTTGTCAGTGGATCCCCCACATTCTGTGCAAAGTCGACTCTCTGCACCTCGACAAACTGCTTCTCGAGATATTCACGTATAATATGGAATCGCCATTTAATGTGCTTGGACTTTTGATGAAACTTGGGCTCCTTAGCAAGAGCTATGGTGCTATTATTGTCACAGTGCAGTGCCATGGCATCTGATGACATCACGCCCAACTCTATAATAAATTTCTTGAACCAGAAGGCTTCCTTAATAGCTTCAAAGGCAGCGATGTATTCGGCTTCCATGGTTGAATCTGCAATGACCGATTCTTTGGAACTTTTTCAGCTAACCGATCCACCATTACACAAAAAAATACATCCTAATGTAGACCTTCTATCATCAACATCAGACATGATGTCTAAATCAGTGTATCCTTCCATTTTTAGCTCCAAAAATCAAGAACAAATCCTTAGTTCTTCTCAAGTATTTAATGATGTTCTTTACAGCTATCCAGTGCTCCTCGCCTAGATTTGACTGATACCTGCTTGTGACACTCATGGCAAGAGCTATATCAGGTCGCAAACACAGATGGCATATATGAGACTTCCTATAGCCGAAGCATAAGGAATCTTGCTCATGCATTGGATTTCTTCAAATATGTTAGGACACATCTTCTTCGAAAGATGAATGCCATGCCTAAGAGGTAGGAGACCTCTCGTGCTGAATTGTTTCAGCACCTCCTCTATGTACATTTGCTATAAGAGTCCTATCATTCTCTTAGATCTATCCCTATAGACCTTAATACCAAGAATGTAGGAAGCTTGTCCTAGGTTTTTCATAAAGAATTCTTTTGACAACTAAACTTTGATCGATATCAGCATGAGAATATCATTTCCAAATAGGAGGATGTCATCTACGTACAATACAAGGAATATGATAGCGCTCCCACTAACCTTTTTGTACACACTCGACTCCTCTTTATTTTTAATAAAATCAAAAAATTTGATCACATCATTAAAGCGAGTGTTCCAACTCCACGATGCTTGCTTAAGTCCATAAATTGACCTTTGCAGCTTGCAGACTTTGTGATCACTATCACCAGAGGTGAAATCCATAGGCTACTCCATATAGATATCTTCTTCTAGACACCCATTTAGAAAGATAGTTTTTACATCCATCTACCAGATCTCATAATCATAAGAGACTGCAATCGCAAGTAAGGTACGGATGGATTTCAGCATAGCCACTGATGAAAAAGTCTCTTGATAGTCAATGCCTTTGCATTGGCTATAACCTTTTGCCACCAGCCTCACCTTATAGGTCTCTATCTTACCATCTGACCCAATTTTTCTTTTATAGATCTATTTACACCCAATAGGTACAATACCTTCAGGTGGATCTACTAAGGACCATACTTGGTTGGAATGCATGGAGTCAATTTCTAACTTCATTACTTCCATCTATTACTCAGAGTCTACATCTAACACTGCTTCATCATAGGTTTTGAGAACATTGATAATGTCCCTATCTTCCATAAGAAACACTTCCTCTAGATCCTCCATAAGCATACCTAAGTATCTTTCCAGAGGATGGGAGATCCTATTTGATCTACAAGGTGGAGGTGGTATTAAATTTACTAGCTCATTACTGGGTTCAGGTTCTTGGACTCGACACTTTTCAAAGACTTTCTCTTTGAGCCCAATCTTCCTCCCAATACCTCTATCTTGGACAAAAAAAATTTCCAAGAAGATGGCATAATAGCTCACAATCACATTGTGATCCTCCAGAAGATAAAAATAGTATCCCATAGATTTCTTAGGATACCCTATAAAATGAGCCCTAAGTGACCTAACCTCTAACTTGTCCATCTGTTGTTGTTTGACATGAGCTAGACATCTCCAAATCTTAAGGTACTCAAGAGATGGTTTCTTACCATGCCATAACTCATATGGTGTGGCAGAAATGGATTTAGAGGAAACCCAATTTAATAGATGAATAGCTGAAAGCAATGCATGTCCCCATAAAAAGATCGAAAGAACAATAAAGCTCATCATGGACCAGACCATATCTAATAAAATTCGATTTCTTCTTTTGAATTCCCAGTTGAGCTGAGGCATCCCTAGAGGTGTCCATTATGAGACTATGCCATTATCCTTGGGATAGATCCAAAATTTTTCACTAAGTATTGTCCTCCTCGATCTGATTGAAGAATCTTTATGGGTTTTTCGATTTGCTTCTCTACTTCACATCTAAATTCTTTGAACTTTTCAAAGGAATCAGATTTGTAATGCATTAGATACACAAAAACCATACCATGAGAAATCATCGATAAAGGTTATGAAGTAGAGACAACCACCCCTGGGCTGTACATCAAATGGTCCACACACATCAGTGTGTACCAGGACTAATATCTTAGTGGCTCTTTTTCTATGTCCTATAAAGGATAGCTTAGCCATATTTTCTTGAAGATATGACTCACAAATTGGATAAGACTTAGAAGTCAATGATCCAAGAAGGCCATCTTTCTCCAATTTGTTAAGTCTGTCCTCACCATTATGGCCTAATTTGAGGTGCCAGAGATATCTTTGGCTAATCCTATCTCTAAGTCTCTTAGACCCTACAGCATTCATAATTTGCTTGTTAATATTAATATTCGCATCTTCATGCAAATGATAAAGTCCATCAATTAAAAGGCACGTGCAATAATTTTATTTTCAAAATAAATTGCATAGAAGTCTTTATTAAAATGAAAATCATAATTATCCTATGTCAGCACAGATATAGAAACTAAGTTTCTACTGGCTCTAGGTACATAATAACAATCTTTTAAAAATAAATTAACTCCTAATGATAATCACAAAGGATAAATTTTGATGGCTACAGCAGCAACTCTTGTCTCATTGCCAACCCGAAGAATAATCTCACCTTTCCTTAGCCCTCTAACTTCTTCCAGACCCAACATGAAAGTGCACAAGTGAGCACTAGAACCAAAATCTAGAACCCAACTAGAAGAAGAGAAAATCATTAAGTTAGTTTCAATAACGAGCAACTCAGACGTACCCTTAGAAGGTATGTCCATCTTCTTGTTCTTCAAAGTGGTCAAGTATGCAGGACAGTTTCTTTTTTAGTGATCTTCGACATTACAATGAAAACATTTTCCTTTGTCGTTGGTCTTCTTTGGAGCCTGCTTCTTGGGTTTGTTACCGATCTTTTGCTTCTTCACAGGCTTCTTCTTCTTCTTCCAAGAAGACTTTCTCTTGGAGGAAGCCTGCTCCACAGTCAGAATGGTTCTCCTTGAACTTTTCAAGGTACTCTTAGCTATTACCAACATATTCAGCAATTCAGGTAAAGAGCTATCAATCTTATTCATATGGTAGTTCATGATGAACTGCTCATACGAATCAAGAAGGGATTGCAGGATCATATATACCTGCAATTCGTTATCCATGTTCATGCCTAGCTTTTGAAGCTCCTCAATGTCCTTGATCATTTTTAAATAATGATCATGGATGGACTGTCCATCACGCATCTTTGCTCTGAAAAATCTTCGAGAGACCTCAAAGCGAGCCATGCGACTCAGCTCACCATACGACTCCTGTGCGTGAGTCAGCATATCCCTGGCAGTCCTCATGTCTTCATGCTATCACTGAAGATCATTGGATATGGATGCAAGAATATAGTACTTCATCTTATTATCTTCATCCATCCACTTCTCAAGTGCAGCTCATTAATCAGGGGATGGATGAGCTGGCAATAGAGGCGCATCCTAGTCGAGGACATGGTTTAGCTTCTCGAAATTGAAAATGATTCTCAAATTTTGGAGCCAGTCCTTATAATTAGTTTCGATCAACCTATTGGTGTCACAAATTTGGGCTACTGGGTTTGAACTCGACATGGTTAACTAAAGAGAGAAACAATTTCTAATTAGATGTTTTGAACTTGTAAATGTTTGTTTTTGGAACTTTAAAATCAAACAAGGGCTTCCACTACTTTTGTGGATCTCCCACACTCCTCGGATGGAGAAAATGGAAACCTATATGTGATCAGTTTTTAGTGGGTACTGCAATCTCATTGATTTATGTGCACCTTACCTAACAGTTATTGGTAACATACAAACCAATGAGTGGACAACTCTTTATCCATTACTACACTAAGCAAGATGCGGTTGGTTCGATCTCTAAGTCCTGTGGCCTCATCTAACAGTTATTGGCATATTTGTTAATTAAGTCAGATCCACCATACACTAGCAGCTACAAAGCCATCATCGGAATCCTCACCTAATAGTTATTGAGCCCAACCCCATCTCTATCCCGAGGCATCTAATGCCATAGAGTAGTTGTACCTATCTGATGCAACCGAACCACTGTGACCAACTGAGAACGATCAACACTAGATAGGCACTTGCATCTCTACAATGGTGGAAGATTGCTAGACTTAATATTAATTAAGAAGATTTAGGCTCAGATCTTGTTCTTAATTAGTCATATCATATATGACTAACCTAGTGGCATGGGTTAGCTAGAATCATTAGCAAATTAAGTCAAGACTTAATCAACCATATTGGCCAAGTAAGTAAGATCAGTGGAAGGGTATGCCATTAACTCGATCTATGCGAGTAGCTCCTAATTAAAGACCACCAGTCAAACTGCCAAACTTACTTTAGACACCAATCGGTCAATAAGCATTGATCAAGTCAGCTAATTAATTCAGGCTCGAACAATGAAGCTAAATTAGTTCTTTTGATCGACAACATATGGCTATTAGTCAATCTAACCAAACTTACATCTATTTGGGTTAGACATGAGAGATTATACCTAAATCTAACCAACTATTGATTTGGTTTGATCAATCACTCAAACTAGCTAGACCTAATTAAGCTACCCAATCCATTAACCCATGTTTTATGTAGTAAATTTCATATCTTAAATTCTAAATTTTAGATCTTTAAATTCACTTCTTAATTCTTAAATAAGTATATTATGATCATGGATTTAGTTTAGATGTCGAAATAATTTTAGATCTAAACTACACTTATTTTACATTTCAAACAAGGTGAAATATAGCATTGTTTCAGATCTAAAATAAAATCACATATCATATATATGAAAATTAGATCTATAACTAATTAAGCATGTATCATATGCATACAAAATTAAGATCTAAAGAAAGATCAAATATGATTGAAAACTATTTTCAAAAACTATTTATCAAAAATCAGATCTTTGTTTTTTTTTTTTTTTTTGATTTGATCAGTGATCTAAAATATCTATGTATCTCATACAAGATTCAATAATTTTAGATCTGAATAAAACTAAAATAAATCTTTAAATCAAAAACTAACTTTCAGATGTAAGATTAAAATCAGATTAAATATCTCTCTTATAACCGAATGGCCATAGAGATCAATCTAATCTAAATACTACGCATAAGGAATATAGATCTATGCATCTCATACATGATTCAATAATCTCATATCTAAATAGAACTAAAATAGTCATTTAAATCATAAACTAACTTTTAGATCTAAGATTAAAATAAGATTAAATATATCTGATTAAAATCATAGCTCTAGTACCACTGTTAGAAAGGGAAGGGTAGATTACATGCTGCAATTTCAAAACTATTTTGAAATCATAGTGGAATAAAAAAGATTAACTATTTTTATCATGCATTAAATTAGATCTAAAACCTTTTCTAACATGGATCTAAGTCATATGAAATCTAAAATTAATTTATGAGATTAGATCTCATACCTTATCATGGGTCGAAGAACTCCACAGTCAATGATCAAAACATGATAGGTTCTTGAAGCCGCGCAAATGCCCGACCTCTATAGGTATCGACATGAGATCCAATTTGATCCAAGACTTATCTATCTCCCCAGAGTGCTAGCTTCCTTTCAAAGAAGATCTTTTGATGATTTATTTAAACCTTCTTTATATCTGGAAGATGATCTTCAGTTGAAGAAGCAGTGGAGGTAGAAGAAAAAATAGCAGGAGTGCAGCTTTCTTCCTCAAAGTGCCATGCCCTGTACCAATGGATTTTTCCCTTCAAACTTGGAAGGGATGATGCCAACAAGTTCCTCTCTCACTATAGTGGCTGGCCAAATTTTTTTTTAGATCAAAAAGACATCTTAGAGATGTCCCAAAGATAGATCTTTTTAAGGGGGTTCCTAGAAGAGTTCTGATAGAGTCAAACTCTATCAAATATTCAAATTAAATTTTAAATTCAAACCAAAACTCATCCATATCCAAATGAGAGGATAAGTGGTTGACCAAGAGATGAGAAAACATGAAAAATCTCATGCAAATCTGAAATTTGTGTGAGAGGAGAAGGGGCATGGACACAAGGGTGGCACATGGAAGAGTCCTTCACAAAATTGACTCTAGGGTTTTGAACTGAGCCTCAAACCAAAAATAATTTGGTTTAAACCCAAACACCTAATTGAACCTAATCTAATTAGGTCTCTGATTAAATTAAATTCTAATCTAATTAATATTTAATTGAATCCAAATTTAGATCAAATTAGAAATTGATTTCATGACATTTGAGTCATCTCATAACTCAATCAAACCAAATCCAATTTAAGTCAAACTGAATCCAATTCAATTAGACTTGATTTAAAACTTATTTCTCAATCTAATTAAGTCTAATTAGTAATTAAATTACTAATTTATCCTTCTTGAGTTAATTATCAATTATATTGATAATTATATTCTTAACGATTCACAATCTTCAGATCAGATAGAAACCTCTTTAGTATTTGATCCCATAGGTTCTATTCTATCTGATAGTGAGACACATTATGATCTCTATCATAATATCATTAAAACTTCTTTTGATGAGTTGGATCAATTCTAATACTATCCATCGAGAATCATCGATCATCAAGATGATGCTCATGGATCCCAAGTCTACCAATGATACCTAACAGTATATAGTGGCAATCTAGTAGAATGAAAGTATGAACCTCTAGGTATAGTTATCATATGATTCAATCCTTCCACCAAAAATTTTGACTTGACAGAGGTCATGAACAACTCGTCAAATTCCATTGTTAGTCATATACAAAATTGGCTCGATTTGAGTCCTCTTGTGAATCTCGTGGAAACTCCTTTTCAGTATTCACCTTGCTTTGGCCAAAGTCTTAGCAAACTCAATCTCACTAATCACATAGGATTATACCTTTTCTACTAAGATCGATAGATTCCATCTAAGTACATCCTACTCTCAATAGTGAACCTAAACCAACCATAGCCAACATACATAGCAAGGACCTAAATGGCTAGGGACCAAGTAGACGTGCAGTCAAACTATAGCAGCCTCACTGCAAATAGTCAATGCACCATAGGTCAAAGAATTAGTCATACCACTGCAGCATTGAGAATATCACTGACGAGTGAGTAGACATTCAAGTGGTTTCTCGTAATGGTCACGCTTAGTGCAAGTTATTCTTTAACAACCACCTACATTATCATCCTAATATCACCACACTACAGACTCGAGACTCATCTACCTGTAAAGAAGGTGATCATGCACCAATCAAACTAGATCAATTACTATTCTTCATGATGATCCTCTAATTGGAAGCATTTAAAAATTAACCACTAATAGTGTATGTCTCAAATTCTCAATACCTTAAGAATATGCAAAATCATCTTTGTTAATTTCTAGAACAAATCATGGACGCATAAATATGATTGAAAATAAAAATACTTTTTATTAATAATAAAAATTTTATAACTTTAAATATAAGCTCTGAAAAATAAATGTGTTAGAAAATAATTAGCTTTCTAGGACATACATCTAACACATAAGAACCCGGGAGAGAACAAAGTAGCAGCAATGGCCGATCTTCCTCATCGATCTTTACATCCAAACTCATCACCTCATAACACACCTGATTGAACCTTTGGATATATACAACAAAATCTCCACCTTTAAGCATCCTCAGACTGTACAGCTATTTCTTCAATCATAGCTTATTTATCATGTTCTTTCCCATGTATATGATCTCCAGTCTCATCTAAAGCTCCTTTGTCATGGTCTCTATGCAAACTTTGGGCAATACCTGATCGGCCAAGCACATTCTAATTATGCTAAAAGTAATTTTCTCTAGCTCTTTTCAGTCCTCAGTACTAATCTTTTCTGATCTTTCTCTTACTAAGATCATGTAGATCCTCTGCTAAATCAACAAGTTCTTTACCCTTTGCTGCCACAAGATAAAGTTTTCCTTACCATCGAACTTCTCAAAATTCATCTTGAATCCACTTGATCCTATGACTACAATCAAGTCAAGAGCAAAACCCTAACACCCTTCTTTCATCACACACCAACAAAACTATCCTTCAATGAAGATCTATGGGTCCAAGATCCTCCTTCCAACCTCTTGTATCACCTTTCCTTCATGCACCAACTCTCATCTCAATCTAGAGATAATCATGAAAAAAATAAGAAGATTTTAAGATAAAACTTGATGCAATAGATCCTGGATGTAGAAACCCTAGGTGTCTTCCTTCCTTCAATGCAACACCGCTCTGATACCAGATATTGAAAAACAAACCCACATTTGGACTGGCATGGCCGCTGGTGATTAGCCAAGAAATAAGGAAAAAACTTCTAGAATCAGTGTGAAAGCAAAATCAATGGATTCAAGAGAGAAAAGAGAGGAAGAGAGCACACAAATTTTTAGAAGAAAAGAGCTTTTATTTTTTTGTATTCAGCATCATTTCAATGCTTGATCTATTTCTAGTATATATACTTATAAAGGAGTCAAGCTCCAAACTCACAGAAAAACTCTTCAAAATCAAACAATCCTTATATACAAAACTAATCCTGCGATACTGAGCTGGCCCAATTTCAGACTGAGCCAACTAATCTGCGATTGGATTGACTCAGTTTGAGATTGAACTAATCCAGTTGTGTATCATGCCAGTAATCTCAAAAACATGATTTTTCTTAAGACATAGTCGATCTAGTCTTGGATTAAGGTGATCCAGCTCCTAACTTAGTTGACCTAGTCTTAGGATGAGCCGATTAAGTTTCTACAGCTTGATTATCCAAATTGATTTCTCTGCTGTCTTGCTCCGATCTTCTCATGATCTTTCTTCTTATATTTTCAAAACTTGAGAGCGCCACACATGAGCTCACACTTTGGATGCCTCAGATCAGTAGTACAGGTAGAAGAGAGGTGGAAGAGGCTCTTCTAAAAGTTTTGTGTAGTTTTGATACTCAAAACTCATAAGATCATATACCAAACCCTTGGACATAATCCTAGGGCAGCACTTTCACCCAAACCTTATGCCTTCCTTTCTCTCTGGTTTTCTTCCTCTCTCTTAGATTATTTTTTTTTTTTAACTCTCACATAGAAAGCGGGTTCATGCATGGAGAGGGGGCTTATTTTCTGATGTCACACATTCCAAAAAAAAAAATCCCACTTTATAAAGCACCAAATAGAATTGATGGCATGTGGGAGAGATAAGATAAGGAGATTATTCATTCAAATTCAAAATCCATTTGAATTTGAATCACAACCAACCAGATCTTATCACTTTGGGGTATAAGAAAGGAGGGCGTGCACCCTCTCTTGCATGGAAAAGTTTCAAAAGAAATCTTTTTTTCGTGGAAAATAGGATGGCGTAAGAAAGGATGATGTGGCACATGGGAAGACTAGTCAAACTAGTCTTAAAATTTATTATCTAATTGAACCAACCTAAACTAATTTGGCTAGGCCTATTTAGACTAGATTAAATTTAGCTTATTTAGGTTTAATTAGGCTTAATTAAATCTTAATTAAATCAAAAATTGATCAAGTTCAAATTCTAATCAAATCAAGAATCAAACCACCTCAATGATTAGGTCATCTCATAACCTAATCAAATCAAACCCAACTGAATCCAATTCAATTGGACTTGATCCAAAAATCATTACTCAATTAAACTAAGTTAATTAGCAATCACTAATTAAATCTCTTATAAATATAGAGTCTAAATCCAGTGGGTATCTGGGCAATAAAGTTTCATCAATATGAAACTCTTGATCGAAGAGTACCAAACTAGTAGGACTCTTGACCCCAGTCTCTCAAATGAGTTGAGCACATGATCATAAAGTTTCAAACAAGTAGAACTTAGAGTCTCAATGTTGTAGGACTCTCGATCGAAGAGTCCCACTCTAATGGGACTCTTGATCGTAGAGTTTCAGTCCAGTGGGACTCCTCACCAGCCATCATATCAGGTAGGAATCTTTAATGTATATGACTCTATGGGTTCGAACCTAAGCTGGTAGCATAGAAATCAATTTCTATACTAATCAAAGTGAACATCTAGTAATGATACCCAATGTTCAGATAGGTCAAATAGTCGTAATCATAACATTCAAAACATACACGAAAATGGTTATTGCATAATTCATCCTTTTGACCTCTATGTATAGGATGACTCCGAATTAAACTGCCAATCCTTAAAAGTACATCTAAATTATGTCTTACTGCAATCAGTCATGTGACTCCTCACTAGGAATACCCTAGCCAAGGCTTTGCTAAATTAAAATATAATTGAATACAGCTCCTAAATTAGAGTGGTTAATCCTATTTTGATTCACACACCGACTCTTCAAGTACTTGACTGTGTTAAAAAATCTTCCATCACTAAATTAGAAATTCAGATAGTCCGGCACCAAAGCATAGTGAGTTGCTTGAAAGTCACTATGGTGATCTCAGATCAGAGGGATACTTATATCTATATTCCATCAGAATAAATATTGATAGTAGAAAGCTCCAGAGTTGATCACGTTCAGTGCAGATGTACCCCTATATCTCATCTGTATGCCATACCAGTGTTCCCACACTTCTTGGTTAAGAGGACAATCAATCCATATGGCACACAATGATCTACACTTGGTAAATATTGTTATCCTTGGTAACAACGTATTATTTGATCGCGAACATGTTTAAGGGCTAAACAACAATTCCTTCTTTATCGATTCTAAATAGTCCTAAGGACTTTACCACAATACAAGAGTTCATTAGAAGATAAAAAAATTATGATGAAAAATATTAAAATAATTTTTATTTATTAATAATTCATATATAAGTATAAAAATAACTCAACCATTAATAGGCTGACGATTGATTTTGGGATACTATTCCCAATAGAATCATACTATTATTTAAGGATTATAAATCCAATGCTATTGAGAGCACCAAGATTCTTAATCTTGAGTATGGATATGGACTTGCATCTAAGGTCTATGTACTTTGATTCACCAATGTATGAGGGCATTTGATAGTCCAACATCATTGAGTTGGGTGCATGCTACTAAGGGTCGTCGAAACAATAACATACAAGATATAGTCTGTGCGCTATGCGCCCCCTTGTCTAGTCCTAAGATGTTTGTCCCTAAAAATTGTGCGCACAGTGGTCATTGCAAAAGTTGTGGTAACTCGAACATCATGGAGAAGCCAACTTAGCCTTTTGGCTTATGACATCCAGTGGGAGTTCAATAAGTGGACTTAGCACACAAGGATCGAAGAGGAAACTAGTAGTGCCGATAGTACTCAAAAGTTCTTACCCTAGCTTTTGGTGTTTGCATGGAGGGATTTTAGGTGCACATCTCAATAGGTCAAAGGACTGCATCTCCTAGGTTATAGGAGCACCCCAATGTAAAGGTGTATGATCCTAGAGTGCAATTATATTTTTTTAGTGAAGTAAATCATGATTAAAATGATCATTTTTGAGTCATGAGCTGATGAATGCAAAACAGTCATTTTGGAGCTAGGGTATACGTGTCCTTAAAGTCCCCTGGGTAGCCAATAGTGGGGCTAGGTTCCCTTAGTGGAATTGTGTTGAGGATGTGATCATTTGGAGGGTTAATTATGTTTAATTACTTATTCTTAATCTCTAAGGATGATTGAATATTCCTAATTAAGTTTGGGATGGAATTCAATCAATTAGAGAGGTTAAGGGGCTATAAGTAATTAAGGGATAATAGGAAGGGCAATTTTATCCTTTAGAATTATTATTATCCAGCAGATTTTTAGATTAGCTAACTATTCTATCTGATTGTTTGTTGGTTAATTTGAATCATATCTAGTTGTTTGTTGGTTGCTAAGAACCTAGATACAAACAAAGCCAAATACGTAGGAGGTAGTAGGCTTAGTTCCGACCTCTTGAGAGGCGTGATAGGAAGGAGAGTTTATTAAGGTTAATACCCTAACTTTGCTGCAGCCATGGTATGGTTCAAAACCCCTTAAAATGCCACCTCTGATCTACAAAAAAAAGAGAGAAAATAGTTCATAAAAACAGCATCCATTGATCTATATCAAGACCACACTTGTTTTTGCACAAAAATCCTAGCCATTGGAATACCCAGGAAGACATCTTTGTGTCTTTGGGGATTGTCTATTCACATCTATATTTCCACCCAGCAATAGACAAAAGTGTCACCTCATTTTTGAAGAGAGTTGCGAAGGTGATTTGGCCCAAAAGAAGCTAAAGGAGAAGAGGCTTGATCAAATCAAATACAGCACATGATTAGAGATCTCAAGGAACCTTAGAAAGGATCCATTCATATTGATTAATAGAACGGCTTCGGATTCTGCTCTCCAAGCTCAAAGTTAAGGTGAAATCCTCTGATACTTTGAGTGATCTTAATGTTTTCAAAATTGTTTTTACACAAAAAGTCGACAATCAACTAGTTATGTGTTCCAGGACATCTAGCCCTCCTCATCTCTAGTGGCATCAAAGCCAGGTTAATTGCTTGATTATTTTTTCTTGTTTTGAAATCACTTCCTCAGTTAGTTCTTTGGTGCCCTAGGATATAAAAATCATGTTGGGTAAATTTTATGTTTAGATTTAACTTATTTTTACAGGTTGTGATTGATTAATTCCTAATGGACATGTTCATTTTTTTTGGGTTGTATAATCTAATTTTCAGTGGCTGTGTACTAAATTTGTTTTTTTTTTTTTTTCATAATTTAGACTCTTTGTTAGATCCTTAATGGAGAGTAGAGATGCTCTAATTTTCTGGATGAAGATGGCTATAGAAAATTATTTGAAGAATAGCTGCTCGTAGCAATGACTTTTTGAGTGCATAGATGTAGCCAATTTCGGTGCTATTTGTGGTTGTTTTTAGTTCTATTTTTAGGCCAGAAGAAGGAGCCTAACCTAAGGCCATCTCTGTGCCATCTAGTGTAGCTAAAATAGATCCATTTGTTGGGCAACTAGAGGCAGCCAAAGAGCTGCATAGTAGCATGTAGCGCTATAGCCAACAGTAGTGCTGCAACATAACTTTAGTCATTGTTGCCAACAAATGTGTGTGCTGAAGGAAAAAACCTATATTCCGGATTAGGTTCGTTCAGATCTGATTGGATCAGAAAGGATATTTCAAAAAAAATTTCTCTGAGATTCTAATCAGATCTGAGACTCCTCAGATCGATCTTATTGATCTGATAATAAAAATAAAAATTAAATCTAATTTAATTTTATCTTTATTTTGGATAATCCAATTATCCTGTGATGATTTCGATGTTTGCCTGAGATTCTGGATGTAGCCACGCAAGCGCCTAGCCTCTACCGATATCTACTTGGGTAGGATCTGGAGATCCTTTTCTTCTCAATCAATCCTCCAAAAATTAGATTTAGATCTGATCTTGAAGGTCTTCAAAACTACTTTTGAAGAACAACCGTTGTCTCTTACAGCAGTGCTACCTTCTTCCTTTCTTGGCGCCTTTCACTTGCTTGGATCGTACCTTATTCATGCCCAAAAGCCTTGGGCGTGGAGAGGAGAGAGAGGACTAGAGGGTGGCATGGAGAAGGAGGAAGAGAGGCTTTGTGGCATGGGTTAAAGGTAGAAGCATTAAATTCTAGCTGCAGACAGGGTTTATATAGACCCTGCTGCACCATACAGTGCCACATCATCCCAGCCAATCATAGCCCTTTGTGCAATTAGATTTAAATCTAATTGGTGGGATGACATCATCTGATCCAATCAGATAAAAGATCCTTAAAAACCTCCTAAGGTGGCTCTAAGACTAGGTCAAATAAGACTTCTTGGCACCACATAGTATAATCCCCTGAAACAACCCTAGAGTCCCATCTTTATGGGACTCCAACTTTATCTTCATGGAGGCGTGCGCCCTCTTTCTATCTACACTTTAGTAAGAGGACAAGTCCCCAGGTACTCTCCTATGGATGCATGATACGTGGGCAGATGTCTGAGTGTCTAGGGTCAACATTTGACCAATATCCAAAAATAAAATTTAGCAGGTGATTGAAAAATAGCAGGTGTTGTTTTAAATTTATCTCATAAATTAAGACAACCCTTTTCTAATCTGGACAAGCTCCAGTTAGATCAAGTAAAGGTTCCTAGGTGAGCCCAAACATATTTGGCTCAATCGAGACAAGCTTTAATGATTGTTAAAGAAGAAAATTAGGCTCAATCGTATGCTAGCACGATTTTCTTGATCCTAATTAAATCTTATTCAAATAAATTGAACTAGGCTAGTCCAATTTATGACATCCAGATCCAAACTTATATTTGTGTGATCTAGCTAGATTCAGTTTTGTATAGTAATGGGATACATCGCGATCTCTATCATCAACATCATCGAAAAATGTTTCGACGGATTAGAACTTTTCTGATTCAGACAACTAGTATGATCGATCATCTAAATCATTCTAATTGCTTCCAAAATCCATCAGTGACACCTAGCAGCATATGATGGCAACCCATTAGAACTAAAAGTGAATCTTTCGATGAAGTTACCTATGTGATTAAGTTCCTTTATCTTGAGCCCCGATCGAATTAGGGTTAAAGTGATCTCATCAAACCCTAATTTCCATCATATGAATTAATCATTCGATTCAAGTCCAATGTGAAAAACCTTAATAAAAACACTTTCTATTATTTCACTCTATCATGGCCATGGACTTATGGACTTGACTCTCATGATCATCATAGGGCTGCTCCTCATCTACCGAGGTAGATAGATCCCCTATTGGTGCAATCCAATTCCTACAATGAACATGCTATAGTCAACATACACCTCAAGATTTTGAATGGCTAGAAGATCGAGTTATAGTGTAGTCAAACTATAACACCCTCGAGATGAACTATCGATGCATCTCAGGTCAAAGAACTAGACACACCACTTGAGCTTCAAGCCAATCATCGACGAGAAGGTAAACTTCCTCATGACTACTCGAGGTGGTCATGCTCAGTGCCCTCGTTCTCTAACAAGTACCTATACTCTCGCTCCGATGTCTCTACACCTAGACCTAATACTCATCTACTCTAAAGAAGCAATTGTACACCAACCTTCTGGATCAATCACCATCCTCATGATGATCCTACGGTCAGAAGCATTTTATGAGTTAATAATGAAAATTCATGTCTTAAATTTTCAACTCTTAAAAATATGAACTATCATTACCATTAACTCAAAGAATGTATCATTGATACTTTCAAAATACACACTATGATAGAAAATAATCTATTTTATTATTCATAGTCAAAATTATAATTTTTTTCTTAGAAGTGTATTACAAGTGTCAGCTAATCTAGCTTCTAGGGCACACATATCTAACAAACACCCACTTGATCTAAAGTCAATTGGCTATAAATCTAAGTCCCATCTTCTCAAGGTGGGCTTCGATCTTCTGCTGGTCTAACGATTTTGTAAGTAGATCTACCGTATTGTCTACGGAGTCAACTCTCTTGATCTCAACATAACCTTTCTCGAGATAATCACGGATGAGATGGTATTGCTACTCGATGTGCTTGATTTTTTTATGAGACCTCAACTCCTTAGCAAGGGCTATGATGCCATTATTATCGTAGTACAGAGGAATGGAATTCGATGGCATCACTTCGATCTCTACGATGAACTTCTTGTATCAGAATGTCTCCATCGCAACTTCTGAAGTAGTGATGTACTCTGCTTCCATGGTGAAATCTACTATCACTGTCTGCTTGAAACTCTTCCAACTGACAGCACCACTATTATACATAAATGACTTTCAAATGTTGACTTTCGATCATCTATATCGATCTTAAAATCCGAGTCTATATACCCCTAGACTTGGAGTTCTTCATTACCAAAAATCAACAACATATCCTTAGTTCTTCTCAAGTACTTAAGGATATATTTTACAGAAGTTCAGTGTTCTTGACCTAGATTCGACTGATATCTGCTTGTGACACTCACAGCATGGGCTATATCAGGTCGTGTACATAACATGGCATACATGAGGCTCCCTATTGTTGAAGCATAAGGGATCTTGCTCATAAGTTCAATCTCCTTAAGTGTGTTGGGACACATTTTCTTGGAGAGATGAATGCCATGTCTGAAGGGTACCAATCTTCTCTTAGAGTTTTTCATGCTAAACCTCTTTAGCACTTTCTTTATGTACATCTTCTGTGAAAGATCTAGCATCCTATTCGGTCTATCTCTATACACCTTAATTTCTAGAATGAAGGATGCTTCTTCTAGATCTTTCATAAAAAATTCTTTAGATAACCATATTTTAACTATGATCAACATGGGAATATCATTTCTAATAAGACGGATATCATCCACGTACAGTATGAGGAAGATAATAACGCTTCCACTGATCTTTTTGAAAATACATGATTCCTTCTCGTTCTTGATGAAACCAAATAATTTGACTATATCATTAAAATGAGTATTCCAACTTCGAGATGCTTACTTAAGTCCATATATAGATCTTTGCAGCTTGCATACTTTGTGATCAGCATCACTAGATGTGAAACCTAGCAGCTGTTCCATATAGATACTTCCTCAAGGTATCCATTTATGAACATCATTTTCACATCCATTTGCCATATTTCATAATCAAAATAGGCTACAACAGCAAGTAATGTGCGGATGGATTTTAGCATGGCTACTGACGAAAAGGTATCTAGAAAGTCAATGCCTTCACGCTGACTATACCCTTTTGCCATTAATCTAGCTTTGAATGTCTTCACATTTTCATTTGCACCAATCGGAGGCTTCTATCCTCCGTAAGGATTTTTATTCATGTCGGGATGAGGTCCTTCTCTTATTTTTGACATGGTTGGCATTAGATGAGTACCTTAGAAGTCAAATTGATCAGCACTTGTAAAATACTTTTTAGAAGCATTTTTATAATTTTGACTTAAAATTAATAAAAAAATTATTTTTTATTACAATGTATATTTAAAGTGTCTGTGATACATTCATTGAGTTAACAGGCATGATAACACATATTCTCAAGAGTTGAGAATTTAAGGCATGTGTTATCATAATTAACTCATAAACTATTTTCGATCATAGAATCATCACGAGGATGGTGATCGATCCAAAAGATTGATGTACGATCACTTCTTTAAGATAGATGAGTTTTGAGTCTATGCTGTGGAGATATTGGAGTGAGAGTATAGGTACTTGTTAAGAATAAGAGCACTGAGTGTGACCATCTTGAGTAGTAATAAGAATGTCTACCTTCTCGTTGATGACTAGCTCGATGCTGTAGTTGTGTGTCTAGTTCTTTGATCTGAGGTGCATCAATTGTTCATCTTGAATGTGTTATAGTTTGACTACACCATATCTCGATCTTCTAGCCATTCAAAATCCTGAGATGTATGTTGGCTATAGCATGTTCGTTGTAGAAATTAGATTGCACCAATAGAGGATCTATCAACCTTGATAGAGGAGTAGTCCTATGATGATCATGAAATCGAGTCCTTAAGCCCATGGCCATGGCAGTGTAAATTAATAGAAAAAAGTTTTTATTAGGGTTTCACATCGAACTCAAATTGAATGATTTATTCATATGATGGGTGTTAGGTTTGATGAGTTCACCTTGACCTTGATCCTACTAGGGCTCATGATAGAAGAATCCAATCACATAAGTAGCTACATCGAGAGGTTCGTATTCGATTTTGATAGATTACCACCACATACTGCTAGGTATCACTAATGGATTTTGGGATCAATTAGAATTATCTTGATGATCGACAATTCTAATCGGATGAATCAGAAGAGTTCTGGTCCATCGAAAGATGTTTCGATGATGTCGATGATGGAGATTACGACATATCCCATGACCATATAGAATTGAACTTAACTAGATCACACAAATAAGAATTTAGATCTGGATATCATCAATTGGGCTAACCCAGGTCAATTGAGTTGGTTTAGATCCAATCAGGTTCAAAAAAATTGTGCTAGTACATAATTGGACCTGACTTTCTTCTTCTGTTATCTTTCTAATTCATTATGACTGAGCCAAATTAGATTTGGCTCATCTGAAAGATCTATATGAATTTTTCTTGGTCTAACTGGATCTTATCCTGGTAAGATCAAATCTTGTCCTAGCCTGATCTAGGCTTGTCCTGAAGAGTTCAGGGCTTGTCTTAATCCCACACTGAGGGCATTAGGACAAGCGGTCATTGACCCATTCTTTGCAGGAATTAAGGAGACATGTACCCCCTAGAGTTTATCTGAGGGTGCATGTCCCTAGGTGGATTCCATGAAGAAAAAGAGGGCACACACAATAAACTTGTGGATAGGGCTTGGAAGTGTTTTGATGAGATCAAACACTTGGAGGT
Source organism: Cocos nucifera (assembly GCA_006176705.1). Taxonomy (NCBI): domain Eukaryota; kingdom Viridiplantae; phylum Streptophyta; class Magnoliopsida; order Arecales; family Arecaceae; genus Cocos; species Cocos nucifera. Next base: position 646,197 of record QRFJ01000375.1, read on the forward strand.
TAGTGACTTGCACCCATAAAACTTTATCCTCCCATCCCCATGCCATTTTTCTAAGGTTTTATGCAACAAATATATTGAAAAGAAGGGATGGGGTGTGGAAATCAGGTAGGAGTCTTGCTTTAAGCAATCTAGTTGCTTGAAACCCCAGGACTCTAGGATGATGCAAAGGTCTATATAAAGGGCGCTGTGCACTTGGTTTCGCATTACAACTAATCCACGGTAAATCCCTGCCCCTATTTTCACCTCCATGCCCTCTCTTCTAGATCTCCTCTCTCTTCTCCATGGCCAAGGAGTTGGGCAAAACAGCAAGAAAAAATCAAGATCCTGCTACTGCGAAGAGTAAGTCAAGATGACACTGTTCGTGAGACGAACGTATCGCAGCCAAAGATTAGATCTGAGACACCAGAAGTTGATATCAGATCTAATTTTTGGAGATCAGATCCAAAAGAAGAGGACCTTCAGATCCAAGCCAAGTGGACTTCAGTAGAGGTAGGGCGCATGCACAGGTTGCATCAGAACCTCGAAGATTCATTAGATCGTCGCTATGGGTAAACCATTTATCCGATCAGGTAACATAAGATGTTTCTAATTATATTTTAATTTTTATCTCATATTCAAATCAATATAATTAGATATGAAAGCTCTCAAAATAAATTAGATATTAGAGAAAATATTTTAAAATTATATCTCAGATCTGATCTGATCATATCGATCCTGCGGCCTAGGAATAGGGATTCCTTCAACTGGTATCAAAGATATGTTTGTAGTTATCTAGATCTACTTTATTTTGATTTAAATTTTTTATGATCTGATAATTTAGATTTTAGATATTACATGTGATGTAGTTAGATCTAAAAAATGTAGATGCATCTAAAATTTTCATATATATGATATATGTAATGCATGTCTAGACTAGCTCTATAAATCTATGCCATATATAGTCTAGATCTAAAATTTTTATGATGTGATCATTAAATTTTTATTTTCAGATATTACATCAGATGTAATCATATCTAAAACTTATATTTAAATATTTTAAATTGATATATGTGATATATGCAAAGCATGCGTAGTTTAGATCTTTAATTGTTGTCTAAGTATGGCTACCCAAGAGGGAGGGTAAATTGGGTATTTTAAATTTTAAGCTTATAATGTAAGTAGATTGATCTAATTAAATGCCAACAAATTAGCTATATAATGTGCAATGAAAAAAATCAATAGAACAGTAATATGCAATCACAAACACAATGATTTTATAATGGTTTGGTGCCAAACTCAGCACCTACATCCACTCCCTAAGTAAACCACTTAGGAATTCAACTATAATCATTAGGCTTGATTACAGTCTAATTATTTTACTTGGGCTCACAATTTAATCCAATTAATTTTGACCTTGGCTCACCAACCACAACCATGCAATGATTATTTTTTCGGGCTAACAATCAACCCCGAATGGTTTTCACTTTGGCTTACCAATCTCAACCATACAATGTCCAACTCTAGGCTTGGACTAACCCAAGTTTCTCACCCCAAGAAATTTGAAATAAAAATGAATAATACAGTAAATAAAAAAAAGCAAACTCTTGAAGCTTAGGAGAAGAAAATATGGAAGCTTGGCTTGTAGGCTTGATTTCTTCTCTTGAATGCTTGAAAGAAGTTGGAGTTGATCTTCAATGGTGATGGCCTAACTTCTCTCTGATTGAGAATGTTGGAAGGATAAGGATAACACTAAAAAACACTCATTCCTTTTCACTATTGAGCTCACACACTTGAAGGACTGAAAATCTGCTTGGAAGCTCTCTCTTATATGTTCAAAAGTTGTTTTTCATATCTCAAGTGTTTCCTTAAGTATCCCTTAGATTTTCCACCATTACAAGTCATCATGATAGACTTCTGGAAGTGATCTAACTATTGAAAGATCCAAAATAGCCGTTGGAGGATATGTGGAGTGAAAAAGCTATAGAACTAGAAACTAGCCATTACGGGCACTAGGTCGGCTCAATTTTAAACTGGATCGACTCAGTTTTCAGCTGGATCAGCTCAGTCTTAGAAATACCAAAATACTATTTCTATCTTCTTCTGTTGTCTGAGACTATAATGGCTTACTTTATGACTGGATCAGTCTAGTTCCACTGGATCGGCTTAGTTTTCAACTAGATCAGCTCAGTCCCTTGGGTCAAGAAAAATTCTGCCTTTCTATCTTTTGCTTCCACTGAGACTAGGACAACTTAGTCTCAAATTGGGTCAGCTCAGTTTGCATGCTAGACGTGCCAAACACTGCTTATGACCCTTTCTTCTCTAATTTACTTTGTAGGTTAGATTTACCTTTTTGCCTTGATTTATCCTTAATTAAAACCTCTTGAAAGATAATTCCAATTTGAAATGTTCTCTCTAAAAATCTTGAATAACTGATGAATGGGAACACTTGGTGTTTGTGAGCACTTGAGATTTACAACAACACATCCTCATAAACAATGTTAGTAATATAATAATTTATACTCAAATGCTTTTGTTATCATCAAAACCAATCTAGGATCAACAATCTCCTTCTTTTTTATGATGACAAAACCTTTTGAGTATAACCATTCGTTGATATTTGAAAATAATATTTTCATTCAATCTTATCAATTAACTCATGCATCATATTCATTTTATCAATTTATATATGCTCCCCATAAGTGTAATGACCCTATTTGATCTAAGTCAAATTTTGTGTTGCTCTGCCTTACTATGTGCCGAGGTTTTAATTTAATAATTCAAGTTTTGATAGCTTTCACTTATTTGCATATTCTTTATTTGTTCTTGCTAAAGTAATGCCTATTTAAGTAGTGTGCCATACCATTTAAATAGTGTACCATACTGTGCCATTCTTTAAATTTAATTAAATTTTCAATACTCATTTTTCTCCTTCTTTTTGTCATTATCAAAAAGTATACAACAATGTAAAGAAATTCAGTCAAGCATGAAAGGGGATAATTTCATTCATTCATATGAAGAATTTGATGCAATTGAAGCCAAAAGTCAAACTTCATTCATTTATAGATACAAAGACTTGCAAGCTTACAAAGTATTGAAGTTTGAACATACATATCATAGACATTTACAACCAAAATATTCTAAGCATAACTAAAATGACCCTAAATGTAATCTAATCAACACTAGGCTCTAGAGGGTCGGATGCAAAAGTGCGCTGCTCAACGAACACCTTCCTTACAGCATTCTCCATCAATGAGAAAAGATCATCGGAGAGTCTATCATATACCCTGGCTGAGACACGCTGCACAATCTCCTCAATCTAATCTTTGTCAAGTCAGACAGTGGATGAAGATGGTACAGATGCTGGATACTATGGCACAGGCTCTGGCTCATGTCTTTCTTCCCCTTCTTCATCTAACTTCAACCAAATTTCATTAACCTTTTTAAACTTTATCCTATGCATTAATTTCAGATTGTATATGTCATAGTGCTGAAGCTTCTTACTGGATTCCCCTTTTAGGCTAACTCCAAAGCCCTAGAATACTAGTGTTAAGAACATCCCATATGGTAGTGCTGGTTTTCCTCTTTGGGATGCTTCTTGCATTACCCTTAAGATCAAGGCAGGAAGATTGAACTTTTGCCTTGTAAGAATGTGGTACATCACAGCTATATCATTCTTGTTGAGAAAGTCAAATCTTCCTACTCAGGGCACTAGAATCTGGGCTGAAATGTGATGAAGTAGTCTATTTTCCATGGATAGATCCCTAGCATGGATTTCCTCAAAATGCATGGCATCGTCCCTTCCAAACAACAACCGCAGTCCACTAGCTTGATCATCAAGTCTCTCAGCTCTGATAGTGGGTGCCCTAAGTAAATTGCCCAACTTTTCTATGGTTAAATTGATTTTCATCCTCTTGACTTCTGATTCAAATGCACTTGGGCTAACTTTAGCATTGCTATAGAACTCCCTCACTAGGTTTGGATAGGTCGGAATATTAATTCCTGGGCAAAGGTATTCCCATCCCTAAAACTTTAATCCCTCTCCAAACTCAAAACCCTCACTTGCTAGAAAATCAAAATCTACTCTTCTACCAGTTGTGACAGCCCTAGAGGAGAGTGGAATGGGTACGAAGGAAGGAGATGGAGGGAAAATCAGAGTGGAAGGCTGAGGGGGTTGAGTGGATGGACTTGGTGGAGGAGAGGATGACTGAGACGACCTAGATGGTGAGGCACGGTCTTCACGAAACTTAGTTCGCCATTCTTCACTGCATGTCCCATGATGTGGTGGCAGAATAGAGAATCCATGCTTCAATCGATGAGATGCAACCTATTTCTTGGGTACCATGGCTCTAAAATCCCTCCTAAGAGTAGTGAAAATGGGCTTCTAGGGGATGGCTTTTTGGGTTCTAGGGTTTTTCTTTAGACGGCTAAGGAACGAAAGATGAAAAGCCGTCGATCTATCCTTTTAAAAAATAGGATGCCCGACAACTTAGCCGGCTCAGTTTTTCTGTGAAGAAAAACTAGGTCGACCTAGTTTGGCACAGACTTTGATATTTGTGTTTCATGTCCAAAAATTTTCTCATTTAATTTTTACTTCTAAATGAGATAAAAATGAGTAAATACTAGATGATTCATCACATGAAAACTAATCATCTCATCATTTTAAAATCAATTATCATAAGATATTTATTTAACAAATTGGATCAAATAAACTTAATTGCTTTCTAATTGTGCAAAATCTTTCTTCATTCAAGGATTTTGTAAAGATATCATCAACTTGATTTTCAGTAGACACATATTCAAGAAGTATATCGTTATTTTGAACATGCTCTCTAATAAAGTGATGTCTTACTTCTATATATTTTGTTCTTGAATGCAACATGGGATTTTTAGTTAAATTTATGGCACTTGTATTGTCACATCGAATAGGAATGTTATTACAAGTAATATCATAATCTTCTAGTTGTTGTTTGATCCATAATAGTTGAGCACAACAACTCCCGGCAGCAATATATTTGGCTTCTACCATAGACAAGGCTACCGAGTTTTGTTTCTTGCTAAACCATGAGATCAAATTCACTCCTAGAAATTGACATGTTCCACTTATACTTTTTCTATCTAAGCAACAATTAGTAAAATCTGAATCACTATAACCGATTAAGTCTAATAAAAATTATTTAGAGTACCATAAACCAACATCTTGAGTATTTATTAAATACTTAAAGATTCTTTTAACTGCTAATATATGTGATTCCTTAGGATTTGATTGATAACACGCACACATGCATACACTAAACATTATGTCCAGTCTACTTGCAGTTAAATATAGTAAAGATTCAATCATACCTCGATATAGCTTAGGATCTACTACTTTTTCTTTTTGGATCCTGATCAAGTTTGCAACTTGTGCTCATGGGGGTGCCACTTTTTTTGACATTCTCCATCCTAAATTTCTTTAATATTTTCTTAATGTATTTACTTTGGTTGATGAAGATTTCCTCATTTGATTGCTTGATTTGGAGTCCAAGAAAAAAATTAAGCTCTCCCATCATGCTCATCTCAAACTCACCCTGCATAAGACTAGCAAATTCGCTACACAAAACTTCATCAGTAGCACTGAATACTATATCATCAATATATAATTGGATAATCAATAGATCACTTGATTTTCTTTTAATAAATAGTATTTCATCCACATTATCTCTTTTAAAATCATTGTTTAATAAGAACTTATTCAATCTATCATACCAAGTACTAGGTGCTTGTTTTAATCCATATAGTGCTTTCTTAAGTTTATATACATGATCAGATAATTCTTGACTTTCAAAGCTTGGAGGTTGTTCTACATAAACTTCTTCAATTAAACCATTTAAAAAGGCACTCTTTACATCCATTTAAAAAAGTTTAAAGTTTATGAAATATGCAAATGCTAAAAGCAATCTAATAGCTTCAAGTCTAGCTACGGATGCAAAGGATTCATCAAAATTAATACCCTCTTCTTGATTGTACCCTTGTGCAACTAATCTAGCCTTATTTTTAATTATATTGCCCTTCTCATCTAGTTTATTTCTAAAGACCCATTTAGTACCAATTATAAGAAAATTTTTAGGTCTTTCAACTAATTTTCAAACTTTATTTCTTTCAAATTGGTTTAACTCTTCTTGCATTGCTAATATTCAATTTGGATCTTTTTCAGCTTCAATTATATTTTTAGGTTCTAGATGGGATACAAATGCAATATGATTCATAGCTTCTCTAAAAGATGATATAGTTTTAACTCCTTGAGATGAATCACCTATTATTAATTCCTTAGGATGATTATGATTATACCTCCATTCCTTTGGTAAGTTGGATGTACCTTGATCATCTTGGGAATATGGCATTATTTCTTCAACCTCTTGCTCTTTATCTTCTTTTTCTTAAGAGAAAATATCTTCAAGTGATATATTTTTTATTTTATTTTTTAAAATTTCTACATTTACATCAAGCTTTTCTTCTCTTGTTCTAAGAGAGTTAGTTTCATCAAAAATTATATTTATGAATTCTTTCATAATCAATGTTCTTTTATAAAATACTCTATATGCTCTACTATGTGATGAATATCCTAAAAAAATTTCTTCATCTGATTTTGCATCAAACTTTCCAAGCTTATCTTTACCAATTATTAGAATGAAATATCTACATCCAAAAATTTTAAAATATAAAATATTGTTTCTTTTCTTTGTATAGTTCATATGGAGTTTTCTTTAAGATTGCTCTAATTAAAGCTCTATTTAGTATATAGCATGCGGTGTTAATTGCTTCCATCCCAAAATATTTTGGAAGGTTTCTTTCACAAAGCATGGTTTGTGCCATTTCAATCAAAGTCCTATTCTTTCTTTCTACCATCTCATTTTGTTGGGATGTCCTAGGTGCTAAAAAGTTATGATTGATTCCATTTTTAGAATAAAAATTTTAAAATTTTTGATTTTCAAACTCCGTCCCATGATCACTTCTTATATATAAAACATTGCATTCTTTTTTTTTTGTTATTTTATTAAATAGATCAACAAACATATCAAAAGCATCATCTTTATGTGACAAAAATAAAATACATGTATATCTTGAAAAATCATTTATTACTACAAAGCCATATCTTAATCCTCCAAGACTAGTAGTTGAAATAGATCTAAATAAATTTATATGAAATAATTCTAGAGGCCTAGTATTTGAAATAACATTTTTGGATTTGAAAGATGATTTCGTTTGTTTACTAAGTTGGCATGCTTTACAAATTTTGTCCTTTTCAAAATTGATTTTGGGCAAACCCTTTACTAAATCAAGTTTAATTAATCTTGCTAGTGAGTCCATACTTGCATGACCTAATCTATTATGCCAAATCCAACTTGATTCATTTAGTTTAGCATTCATAGCAACAAGACAATCAATATTTTCTTTTTTTAAGCTCATCAAGATCAACAATGTAAACATTTCCATGTCTTTTTTCTACGAACTTAATGCTTTCATCTATAAAGCTAATTATAACGCAGTGAGATGATTTGAATGAAACATTAAAGCCCTTATCACAAAGTTAACTTATACTAAGTAAGTTATGCATTAGTCCTTCATCATATAAGACATCTTCTATGCTAGTAGAGGGTATTATCAAGATATTACCAAGATCAATGATTTTTTCTTTACCATTGTCTCGAAATATTACAATACCTCCATCTTTAGCTTCAAGAGAGATAAATTATGATTTATCTCTCATCATGTATCTCGAGCATCCGCTATCAAGGTACCATTTTCTTTTAGCTCTTACGGATGCTAAGCACACCTACACAAGTAATTAAGCAAACTTAGGTACCCAAGCTAACTTGGATCCTTTGGGGTTAGTACAAATGATTCCTTTTGGAATCCAAACTTGCTTTACTTTTGTTTTGCTTGAATTAAAGGTTTTGCATTCAATAAATTTATGTCCAATTTTATTGCATTTGTAACATGTAATTCTTCTACCATAATTTTGAGATTTTGCATATATATTTTTCAATGACTTTTTCTTTCTTGATGTATCATACCCTATACCAATTTTATCAAGAACCATCTTTTGATTTTTAATTATTATTTGCAAATTTTTAGAAGTTAGCATATATCTATCTACTATGGATCTTAATCTTACCTGTTCATCTTGTAAAGATATAATCTGTTCATTTGATTCATCTAGATTAGTTTGTAAATTCTTCACATTTTCTTCTATTTGAAATTTATCTTTACTTAAGGATTGATTCTCTTTCTTTAGTTCCTTATTCTTATGTAATAGCTTTTTAAAGTCATTAACTAAGTCATTGAAAGCATCATACAATTCTTCAAAAGTAAAATCTAAAATTGAAGTATTATCATTTACCTCATCATCACAATGTGCCATAAAAAAAAGGTTTGTCTTTTCTTTTCTTTGATATTCTTCCTCACTTGAAGAAAAGTCCTCATCATTGCTCCATGTGGCTTTGTATGCTTTCTTCTTCATTTTCTCAGATCTTTTCTTTAACATTAGACAATTTATTCGAAAGTGTTCGAGCCTTTTGCACTCATAGGAAATAGAAAGTTGTTCTTTCTCTTTTTCTTTCTCTTTGCTACCTTCTCCCTTGTTAAACTTTTTCTTAGGTTTAAATCTCTTCCTTCTTCTCATTAATTTCTTGAATCTTCTAGCTATCATGGCCATCTCCTCATCATCTTCCAAATTCTCTTCAGAATCACTTTCTTCCATATGGATGGCAGTAGCTTTAAGTGCAATGCTTTTCTTTTTCTTTACTTCCTCTTCTCTTCATTGGTTCATGTTCAGCTCGTGGGTCATGAGTGACCCAATTAATTCCTCCAATGCTAGAGTGTTTAAGTCTTTTGTCTCTTGAATGGCAGCCATCTTTGGCTCCCAATTCTTTAGCAAAGACCTAAGAATTTTACGTACAACATCGTTGTTAGCATAATCTCTTCCAAGACTTTTCAAATCATTCAAAATATAAGTGAACCTAGTGAACATTTCAGTGATAGTTTCATGTGGTTTCATTTTAAATAGCTCATACTTATGTACCAATATATTTATCTTAGATTCCTTGACTTGATTAGTCCCCTCATGGATGACTTCAAGTATATTCTAGATTTTTTTGATAGATGAACATGTTGATATCCTATTGGACTCATTAGTGTCCAAAGCACAATATAGAACATTCATCGCTTTAGCATTAAGTTGAGCCTTATTTTTGTCATGTTCATCCCAATTCTTTTCCAATTTTGGGATGGACACTCCATCAATAGTAATTGTTGGCATGTGAGGTTCTATCATTATGACATTCTACATGTCATAGTCTTGTGCTTGGATGAATATCCTCATTCATGCTTTCCAATATGTGTAATTAGTTTCATTGAACAGTAGAGGTCTATTAGTTGATTGCCCCTCAACCAATGAAGTTTCAATTAGGATTGCCATATGATCTTTAGCTCTTTGATAGCTTGATCAACAACTAATATTAGAGCACCCACTCTGATACCACTTATTGCCTAAGTATGGCTACCCAAGAGGAGGTGTGAATTGGGTATTTTAAATTTTAAGCTTATGATGTAAGTAGATTAATCTAATTAAATGCCAACAAATGAGCTATATAATGTGCAGTGAAGAAAATCAATAGAACAGTAATATGCAATCACAAACACAATGATTTTATAGTAGTTCAGTGCCAAACTCAGCACCTACGTCCACTCCCTAAGTAAACCACTTAAGAATTCAACTATAATCATTAAACTTGATTACAGTCCGATTGTTTTACTTGGACTCATAATCCAATCCAATTGATTTTAACCTTGGCTCACCAACCACAATCATACAATGATTATTTTTTTGGACTAATAATTAATCCTAATTGGTTTTCACTTTGGCTTATCAATCACAACCATACAATGTCCAACACTAGGCTTGGACCAACCTAAATTTCTCACACCAAGAAACTTGAAATAAAAATAAAAAATATAATAAATAAAATAAAAGCAAACTATTAAAATTTAGAAGAAAAAAATCTGGAAGCTTGGCTTGTAGGCTTGATTTCTTCTCTTGAATGCTTAAAAGAAGTAGGAGTTGATCTTCAATGGTGATAGCCTAACTTCTCTCTTATTCTCAGCTGGATATAGTGGTTCAATTGCATCAAAAAAATACAACCACATCTATTAAGCATTGGATGCTATGGATTGGAGGATGGGTTGGACTCAATATTCTAGATAAGATGAGGGTCCTAATCAGGAATCTAGTTTATGCAAATGGTGGATCTGATTTAACTAAGGAGTGGAGCAATATTTCGAGCATGGTGAGCTTCATGAATTAGAGATCAAGTTTGGGTGCACCATGTTTAGAAAAATATTGGACAAGAGTTGTCCACTCATCGACTAATCCATCACCAATAACTGTTAGATGAGGTGATGAGCCAATTGGTGGAACTGCACCATCCACTAAAAATCAATAATCATGGAGACTTTCGGATCTCTACTAAGAGAGTGTAGGGATCCAAAAAAATAGTAAAAGTCTAAATTTATTTAAAAATAAAATTTTTAAATAAATTGGTCAAGTCAAATTATAAATTTAACTAAAAATTTTGGCTCTTTATAAAAAGATGTCTATGTCAAATCTCCTAGCCTGAATCTTAGATACCCATCGATTGATTGGACCCAATTACAAGGATTGACTCTGGAACTTGAAAATCATTTGGAGTTCCAAGAAGCTATCTTATGTACCAGATCAAAAACTTTTCACTCTTCTAGCACATCCGACCGTTGATCAAAGAGCGTCTCATGAGAAATGGTCTAACAATAATAACAAGATCAGGTGCTATATGTTGGGCTCAATGTCAGATGAGTTGCTATGCCAACATAAAGATAATAACATTGCACACTAAATGTTGGCTCACCTACAAGAGTTGTTTGGTGAACAAAGTCATGCAGTGCATTATCAAGTCTCAAGAAGACTTTTTAAGGCACAGATGAGTGATGGACAGTCGGTCTAAGATCATTGCCTGGCGATAATCAAGGACCTAAAAATATTTGAAAAGCTTGATATCCAGATGGACAAGGACCTACAGATTGATGTAATCTCGCAGTCCTTGATTGATTGGTATGGACAGTTCATTATGAACTTCCATATGAATAAGCTCTCATGCACTTTAGCTAAGTTGATTGCTGGTTACTGCTGAGCAAACTATAAAGGATTCAAAGAGCTCAATTTTGGTTATAGAGTGGACATCTACCAACAAAAAATCTTTTGAAAAGAAGAAGAAGTCTACGAAAAAGCAGAAGATAGAGGAAAAGAAAGGTAAGGGAGAACTAAAGAAGAAGGCCATGGATAAAGAAAATATTTTCACTACAACATCGATGGCTATTAGAAGCGGAGCTGTCCTTCATACTTGGCTAGCCTGAAGAACAAGAAGAAAGCAGGTCCTTTTAGAGGTATACTCATCATTGAGACTAATCTTACAATTCATTCTACATCCAGTTAGGTGCTTGACTCAGGTTCTAGTGCTCACTTGCACACTTCTATGCAGGATCTTGAGGAGAGCATGAAGCTAAGGGATGGTGAGATGATCATGCACATCAAAAATGGAGTAAGAGTTGTTGCTGTGATCATGAGAACCAACCCTCTTCGACTACCATCTGGATTAGTCTTAGTTCTTAAAGATTGTTATTTTATGCCTGCTGCAAGTAGGAATTTGATTTCTATTTCGTGTTTAGCATAAGAGAATTATGTAATTAGTTTCTTTAAGGATCACTGTATAATTCTTTATGAAAGAAATAAAATTATAAGTGATTTCTTAATTAATGGTCTCTATTAGTTACATGTAGATGTTTCTATTTTCAATGTTGAGCAAATGAATGCCATATGAACAAAATGAACTTAGGATAGTATCAACAAAAGATATCTATGGCACCTTAGGCTAGGTCATATAGTTAAAGATAGGATTAAAAAATTAGAGAAATCCAGACTAATGGATCCATTGACTTTCGAGCCATATCCGATTTGTGAATCATGCCTTCAAGGCAAAATGACCAAGCTCCTTTTTGTAAGACATGGAGAAAGGGCCACAGACCTACTTATCCTAGTACATACAGATGTGTGCGGCTCATTTGATGTGCTGGCTAGAGATAACTTTATTTACTTTATTACCTTTATTGATGATCTATCTTGATATAGATATGTGTACCTGATGCGATATAAGTGTAAAGTTTTGAAAAATTCAAGAAATTCAGACATGAACTAGAAAAGAAAACTAGAAAGTTCATTAAGGTTCTTCGATCAGATTAACAAGGTGAATACCTTAGTCAGAAATTTTTAGACTATCTCAAGGATAATGGCATAATCTCACAATGAACTCCACCTAGAATGTCTCAACTCAATGAGGTTTCAAAATAAAGAAATCAAATTCTATTAAATATGGTCTGATCCATGATGAGCTTCATGGACCTTCCTAAATTTCTTTAGGGACATAGTCTAATGACAGCCATTTATTTATTAAATAGGATTCCATTTAAGACCGTTCCTACCACACCATATGAGATATGGCATGGTAAGAAATCAAGTCTGAGTTATCTTAGAATTTAGGATTGTCTAACCCATGTCAAGAGGTAGCAGGCGAACAAGATAGAGTCAAGGTTCCATAAAGCTCAATTCATCGGATATCCTAAAGAGTCATTAGGATATTTCTTCTATGTTTCTGAAGACCATAATATGATTATGAGTTGGCATATCATTTTTCTTAAAAAATAGTTTACTCAAGATGGTGGCATTGAAAGATAGATCAAGCTCGAGGAGAAAATCTTCAAAAAGTAATGAGCCAAGGAACCTATGGAACCCAGTCAGTCTGAGCCAATCCACACACCATCTCCACCTCGTAGGACAAATAGAATTTTTTATACTCCTAAGAGGTACTTGGATATTATTTTAGAGGATATAGAGAAAATATTTCTTACAAAAAATAGGGTTCATGGTGATGATCCCAAAACCTATGATGATGCGATATCAGATATCGACTTTGAAAAATGATAAGAGACAATGAAGTCAAAGATTGACTCAATGAGCTTAAATCAAGTTTGGACCTTGGTAGATCTACCTAAAGGTATAGTACCTATTGAATGTAAATGGATGTTCAAGAGAAAGATAGGTGTAGATGAAAATATGAAGACATTCAAGGCTAGGTTAGTGGTGAAAAGATATAGTTAGTACGAAGACATTGACTATCAGGATATCTTCTCGTCAGTGGCCATGCTTAAATCCATCCATACATTACTTGCTATTACAGCCTATTTTCATTATGAAATATGGCAGATGGATGTGAAAATGGCATTCTTAAATGGATATCTTCAGAAAAATATCTATATGAAATAGCCTCATGGTTTCACATCCGATGATGGTGATCATAAAGTCTGCAAGCTGCAAAATCCATTTATGGACTTAAACAAGCATCTCGGAGTTGGAATGCTCATTTTAATGATGTGATTAAATTATTTGCTTTCATTAAGAATGAGAAGGAACCATATATTTTCAAAAAGATCAGTGAGAGCGTTGTTGTCTTCCTCATACTATACGTGGATGACATCCTCCTAATTGGGAATGACATTTTCATATTGACCTCGATCAAAGTGTGGTTGTCGAAAGATTTTTCTATGAAAGATATAGGACAAGAATCCTTCATGCTGAGGATTAAGATTTATAGAGATAGACCAAAAAGGATGTAGAGTCTCTCATAAAAGATATACATAGAAGAGGTGCTGAAGAGGTTCAGTATGAAAAACTCCAAGAGGACTAATTTTCTTCAGACATGGCATTTATCTCTCCAAAAAAATGTGCCCCAACACACCTGAGGAGATTGAATGCATGAGCAAGATCTCTTATGCTTCAATAATAAAGAGCCTTATGTATGCCATGTTATGTACATGACCTGATATCAGTCAAATCTAGGTGAAGAGCACTGGACTTCTATAAAATGTATCCTTAAGTACTTGAGAAAGACTAAGGATATGTTTCTGATCTTTGGTAATGGAGAACTCCAAATTTAGGAGTATACAGACTCAGACTTTATGTCTGATATAGATGATTGAAAGTCGACATATGGTAGTATGTTCTTGTACAATGGTGATGCTGTAAGCTGAAAGATTTTCAAGCAGACCTTGATAGCAAACTCTATAATGGAAGCAGAATACATTGCTGCCTCAAAAGCTGTGAAAGAAGCATTCTGATTCAAGAAGTTTATTGTAGAGCTCAGAGTGATATCATCAGATATCGTCCCTCTATACTATGACAACAATAGCGCCATAGCCCTAGCAAAGGAGCGAGGTTTTACCAGAAGTCCAAGAATATCGAGCAACGATATCACCTCATCTATGATTACCTCAAGAAGAGATATGTTAAGATTAAGAGAGTCGGCACCATAGATAATGTGACTAATTCACTGATGAAACCATTAAGCCAGTAGAAGATTGAAGCCCACCTTGAGAAGATGAAACTTAAATTTGTAGCCAATTGGCTTTAGGTCAAGTAAAAGTTTGTTAGATAAGTGCCCTAGAAGTTAGATTGGACGATACTTGTAAAATACTTTTTAGAAGCATTTTTATAATTTTAATTTAAAATTAATAAAAAAATTATTTTCTATCATATTATGTATTTAAAGAGTCTGTGATACATCCATTAAGTTAACAGGCATGATAACACATATTCTTAAGAGTTGAGAATTTAAGGCATATGTTATCATAGTGAACTCATAAATTGCTTCCGATTGTAGAATTATCATGATGGTGATCGATCTAAAAGATCGATGTATGATCACTTTCTTAGGATAGATAAGTCTTGAGTCTACGGTGTGGAGACATCGAAGTAAGAGTATAGGTACTCATTAAGAATAAGGGTACTAAGCATAACCACCTCGACCAGTCATAAAAAAGTTTATCTTTTTATCGATGACTAGCTCGATGTTGTAATTGTGTATCTAGTTCTTTGACCTAAGGTGTATCGATAGTTCACCTTGAGTGTGTTATAGTTTGTCTATACTATAACTCGATCTCCTAGCCATTCAAAATCCTGATGTGTATGTTGGTTATAGCATGTTCATTATAGGAATTGGATCACACCAAAAGAAGATTTATCAACCTCGGTAGAGAAGTAGTCCTATGATGATCGTGAGATCGAGTCCTTAAGTCCATGGCCATAGCTATGAATTAATAGAAAGAAGTTTCTATTAGGGTTTCACATCAGACTCGAATCAAATAATTTATTCATCTAATGGGTGTTAGGTCTGACAAGTTCACATTGACTTTGATCCTATCGGGGCTCATGATAGAAGAATCCAATCACACAGATAGCTACATCAAGAGATTCGTATTTAGTTTTGATAGGTTGCCACCACATATTATTAGGTATCACTAGTAGATTTTGGGATCAATTAGAATTATCTTGATGATCGATAATTCTAATTAGATGAATCAGGAGAGTTTTGGTCCGTCGAAAGGTGTTGCAATGATGTCGATGATGAAGATTGCAACATGTCCCATTATCATATAAAATTGAACCAATTATACAAATAAGGGTTTAGATCTGAATGTCATCAATTGGGCTAATCTAGTTTGATTAATTTAGATTAGATTCAATTAGGTTCAAGAAAATTGTGCTAGCACATGATTAGACCTGACTTTCTTCTTTCATCATCTTTTTGGTTCATCTTGACTGAGTTAAATTAGATTTGACTCATCCAGAAGCACTATATGGGTTTGTCCTGATCTGACTAGACCTTGTCCTAGTTAGATCAGAGCTTGTCCTGGCCTGATCTAGGCTTGTCTTGAAGAGTTCAGGACTTGTCTTAATCCCACACTAAGGACGTCAGGAAAAGGGGTCTTTGACCCATTCTTTCTAGTAATTGAGGGAGGAGACGTGCGCCCCCTAGAGTTTATCTAAAGGCACATGTCCCTAGGTGGATTTCACAAAGAAAACAAGGGTGCATGCCCCCTTATGGTGTGCGCCCATTTTGGATAGGGTTTGGAAGTGTTTTGATGGGTGTGCACCTATTGTGGATAGGGTCTAGAAGTGTTTTGATGAGATCAAACACTTGGAGGTTAGTGCCTTCCGCCCATAAAACTTTATCTTCCCATCTCCACACCATTTTTCTGAGGTTTTATGTGACAAAAATTCAAAAGAAAAGGGATGGAGCATGAAAATCAGGTAGGAGTCCTGCTTTAAGCAATCCAATTGCTTAAAGTCTTAGGACTCCAGGATGGTGCAAAGGTCTATATAAAGGGCCCTACGCACTTGGTTTCGTATTGCAACTAATCCACGGTGAAGCCCTACCCCTATTTTCACCTCCATGCCCTCTCTTCTAGATCTCCTCTCTCTTCTCCGTGCCCATGGAGTTAGGAAAAATAGCAAGAAAAAATCAAGGTTCTACTGCTACGAAGAACAAGTCAAGATGATGTTGTTCATAAGACAGACGCACCGCTGTCGAAAATCAAATCAAAGGTGCCAGAAGTTGATATCAGATCTAAGTTTTGGATCAGATCCAAAAGAAGAGGACCATCAGATCCGATCCAAGTGGACTTTGGTAAAGGCTAGGTGCATGCGCAGCTTACATCAACACCTTGAAGATTCATTAGATCGTCACTACGAGTAAACCATTTATCCAATCAGATAACATAAGATGTTGCTGATTATATTTTAATTTTTATTTCATATTTAGATCAATCTAATTAGATCTAAAAATTCTTAAATCTGATCAGATATTAGAGAAGAAATTTTAAAATTCTTTCTCAAATCTAATCTAATCAGATGATCTTATGGCCTAGGAATAGAAATTCCTTCAATTGGCTATTACTCTTGTTAGAATGAGGTCCTCTTATTCCTAACAAGGTGGCTAGGACACAAAAGGGCTATTGAGAGGCCCTCTCCCCATTACCTCCTCTCTTAAATAATCGGAGGCTTTCATTATTCTCGTAAGGATCTTTATCCACATTAGAAGAAGGTCCTTCTTCGATTTCTGATGTGGTTGGCTGTTATCCTTGTTAGCACGAGGTCCTCCTCATATTTCTAACAAGATTGTCAAAACACAAAAGAGCCATTGAGAGGCCCACTCCCCGTTACCTCCTATCTAAAATAATCAGAGGCCTTCATTTCTCCCATAAGAATTTTTATCCACGTCAAGATGAGGTCCTCCTTCTATTTCTGATGTGGTTTGCTATCATCCTTGTTAGGACAAGATCCTCCTATTTCTAACAAAGTTGTTAGGGTATAAAAGGCCTTTATTTTTCTTGTAAGGGTCTTTATCCACATTAGGACGAGGTCCTCCTATTTCTGATGTGGTTGGCTATTATCCTTGTTAGGACGAGGTCCTTCCATTCCTAATAAGATTGCTAGAACACAAAAGGATCGTTGAGAGGGCCTCTCCCCATTACCTCCAGTCTTAAATAACTAGAGGTATTTATTTTTCTCGTAAGGATCTTTATCCACATCAGGATAAGATCCTTCTTCTGTTTCTGATGTGGTTGGCTATTATTCTTGTTAGGATGAGATCCTCCTCCTATTTCTAACTAGATTGTCGGGACATAAAAAGGCCTTTGAGAGGGCCTCTCCATGTCACCTTCTATCTTAAATAATCGAGACCTTCATTTTTCTCGTAAGAATCTTTATCCACATCAGGATGAGGTCCTCCTTCTGTTTCTGATGTAGATAGCTATTATCTTTATTAGGATGAGGTCCTCCTATTCCTAACAAGATTTTTGGTGCACAAAAGGGCCGTAGAAAGGGCCTCTCTCTATTACCTCCTATCTTAAATAATCAGAGGCCTTCATTTTTCTCGTAAGATTTTTTATCCATATCAGGATGAGATCCTCCTATTTCTGACATAGTTGTCTATCATTCTTATTAGGACGATATCCTCTTTTTGTTCCTAACAAGATTGCTAAGACATAAAAGGATCGTTGAGAGGGTCTCTCCCCATTTCCTCCTATCGTAAATAACTAAATGCCTTCATTTTCCTCATAAGGATCTTTACCATATTAGGACAAGGTCCTCCTATTCTTGACATGATTGGCTATTACCCTTATTAGGATGAGATCCTCCTTTTATTCCTAACAAGATTGCCAGAGTACAAAAGGACTGTTGAGAGAGCCTCTCCCTGTTACCTTCTGTCTTAAATAACTAAAAGTCTTCATTTTTCTCATAAAAATTTTTATCCAAGTCAGGACTAGGTCCTCCTATTTCTGACGTGGTTGGCTATTATCCTTGTTAGGATGAGGTCCTCCTTCTATTCTTAACAAGATTGCTAGAGCACAAAAGAATCATTGGGAGGGTCTCTCCTCGTTAGCTCCTATCTTAAATAACCAGAGTCCTTCATTTCTCTAGTAAGAATCTTTATCCATGTCAGGATGAGATCTTCCTCATGTTTCTGATTGATTGGCTATTATCCTTATTAGGACAAGATCCTCCTGTTCCTAATAAGATTGCCATGATACAAAAGGATCACTGAGAGGACCTCTTCCCATTACCTTCCATCTTAAATAACCGAAGGCCTTCATTTCTTTCGATCATTATCCATGTTAGGACAAGATCCTCCTCCTATTTCTGACATGGTTGGCATTATCCTTTTTAAGATGAGGTCCTCCTCCTGTTTCTAATAAGATTGTCGGAACACAAAAGAACCATTGAGAGAATTTCTTCCCGTTACCTCCTCTCTTAAATAATCGGAGGCCTTTATTTTTCTCGTAAGGATCTTTATCCATGTCAGGATGAGGTTCTTATCCTATTCTTGATAAGGTTAGCTATTATCCTATTAATAAGAGATCATCTTCTTATTCTTAACAAGATTGTTGGGACACAAAAGGTTCATTGAGAGGACCTCTCCCCATTACCTCCTATCTTAAATAATCAGAGGCCTTCATTTTTTTGGTAAGGATCTTTATGCATGTCTGGATGAAGTTCTCCTATTCCTAATGTGATCAGCTATCACCCTTATTAGGATGAGGTCCTTCTTTTAATCCTAACAAAATTGTTGGGGCACAAAAGGGCCATTTAGAGTGCCTCTTTTCATTTCCTTCTGTCTTAAATAATCAAAGATTTTTATTTTTCTCGTAAGAATCTTTATCTATATTAGGATGAGATTCTCCTCCTGTTCTTGACATAGTTGGCTATCATCCTTATTAGGATAAAGTTCTCCTCCTATTTCTAACAAGATTGATGGAGAACAAAAGGATCATTTAGAGGACCTCTCCCTATTACCTCATATCTTAAATAATCGAAGGCCTTCAATTTTCTCATAAGAGTCTTTATCCACATCAGGATGAGATCCTTCTTCTGTTTCTGACATGGTTGGCTATTATCCTTATTAGGATGAGGTCCTCCAATTCCTAACAAGGTTGCTGAGGTACAAAAGTATCATTGGGAGGATCTCTCCTCATTACCTCCGATCTTAAATAATCAAAGATCTTCATCCATGTTCGAATGAGGCTCTCCTCCTGTTCCCGATATAGTTGGCTCTTATCCTTGTTAGGATAAGATCCTCTTTCTATTCTTAATAAGATTGCTGGGGCACAAAAGAACCGTTAAGAGGGCCTCCTCTCATTACCTTCTATCTTAAATAAATGGAGGCCTTCATTCAGGATGAGATTCTAGTTTGATCACTTTCTGTCATGACTCAATTTGCACAAAAGATAGAAGTGTCAAAATAGAGAATTTTCATTAAAATGCAACTATTGATATTACACTTTATGAATGTTCAAAATTCTAAGGTCAAAGTTGTTGGAGCAGCTCCTCTAGGTTTCTCCTAATCGACGTCCCTCAGCTAATGAGTTGATAATTCCAAATGGGGGCTAATCTTCTTTCAATTCTTCCCTTCGAGATTGTTCTGATTGTGAAAGGGCTTTTGGCTGATCGTCCCTCCTCAATCAAAACCATAAAAACCAGTTCAGCTAACCCTATCTAATGAGCTCCGTGATCTCATCTTGGAGCTGGATGCATTCTTTAGTATCGTGACCATGGTCATGATGGTAAAGATAGTACTTATTGGGGTTGCATTTGTTGGGAAGGGCCCATATTCTTTTTGGCCTTGATAGCTGCTCCTTTATTTCCAATCAACACTTGGATCTTTGAAGCATTCAGGAGGGATTAGTTATAAAATCTTCCAAGAGGAGTTCCACCATGCCCTCCGATTCAGACTTCTTGGTCACTGAGCTCGAGGAGTTCGAGCTTGTCTGTGCTCAAGAGGGGTTCTAGAGCATGATCGAGCTTCACTTGACTTCTCAACAGCCATGGGCTTACTGGATTTGCCTGCTTGCCGCTCTCCTATGGCTTCATTATCTTTTAGCTTGAAGGCCTCTTTCGCTCAAGTATAGCCTTCAACTCGAGCCAGCATGTCGGCGAACTTTCAAGGATACTTCTACTTCAAAAAGAAGAGAAGATCATTCTTCTGGAGATCCTCTTTCAATGCAGTCATAGCAATAAATTGGTCTAAATTTTGGATCTCCAAAGTAGCAGCATTAAAATGGCTTACATAAGCCCAAGTGGACTCTCCTTCCTTCTACTTGATGTAGATAAAAAAATCTGAACCTCATCTCTGGCACTGACTGCTAATGAAATAAGCCATAAAATGATGGCTCAGCTGATTAAAAGAAAAGATAGTACCTAATTTAAGACTCGAGTATCAATTTCTTGCTGCTTTCTTTAAATAGAGGAGAAAGCTTAGCATAGAATGGCATCAGGCATGCCATGGAGCAGCATTATAGTTTTGAAGATTCAAGATGGTCGACTAGATTGGTGGTCTTGTCGTAACTCTCAAACTAGAAAAGTTTAAAGTTCAACGAGATGGGCTCCTGCATGATTTGGGCGAAGAATGGACGATCGATGTAGATATCATTATGATGAGTGTGGGTGATGTGACGGACTTTCTTGATCCGTCAATTCATTTCTTAAAACTTCTGATCGAGAATATCATCTCGATCATGAATCTCAAAGGATGGTTGGCTATAGGAGGATAAAGACCTTTCGGGAGTTGAATCATGATCGGAACAAGGGTTGTTTGTCCCCTGCTTCCCCTTCCCAAGGGTCACAGGTCGGCTCACATAAGTGGGCCTCCCCTGCACCAGATGTCGATACTCCGACAAGGGTCTTTCTGGCTGGACTGGTGCCAAAAGCTGTTGCATGGCCTACACTATTTCAATAAGGCCTCTAACCTACTATATTAATAGGTTAAATTGCTCTAAATCCACCATGACTACTAGTGGAGGTTGAGGTGCCGGCAATGAGATCAGAGTGGGTAGATCTGGATTGGATCTGATGACCGAAGTGGTGGATCATCGGGTTGAAGCTTTCTTAGGCAGCATCTTGCTAGAACATGAGAAAGATTATAGAAAAGAGAGTTAAAGAGCTGAAGAAAAGAGGAAGAAGATGAACTCGACTGGATACTCCTTTAAGAATAAGAGATTAGAGACCCCTTCTAGCGCCAATCCTATTGGTGCTGATGCCAGAGTTCACTGGAGCTGGAGAAGATAAGGTTGTCGATGAGACCTGCAAGGCAAAGTCCGGCTGGAGTTGGCTCCAGCAAGATCCTTCAATGGTCAAGTTAGTTTTTCGACCAACAAAAATGGAATACTCAAGAGAATGTAAGCAAAGATAAGAGCTTAGAGAAGAAGCATATTTGGAGAGTTCCTTTATAGATGAAGCTCATAATAGAATGATAGTGATAGCCATAACAAAATATTAGTAGGCCATTCGAGCAACGTGAAGTTTGTTATGGAGAGTGGGCTATCATTTATTGCGACTTCTAGGCAGTTGGATTTTATTTGTTGAAGTTTGGATGGAAAGTTAAAGACTTTTATGTCTGTTAGCAAGTAGTTCATGCTGAAATGGAGAACTCAAGGTCGGATAGGCCAAACTTGGAGATCGACTTTCAAATGATAGACGATAAACTTGTAGTTGGTTAGAATCTATTAGTGTTATCTTCGATAGCTTTAAAGAGTTCAGCCATCTTCAAGATCGGCCAAGGGTAGACAAATGTTAGAGAGGATGGTGGATTCTTTGATTAGAATCAAAATCCTATTTTTCAGAGAAAGTTCGATCAATGCTCAAGATCAGCCTGAAGCTCGGATTGAAGGAGTATTGAGATTCATTATCTATGGAGTAGCTGCTATTTATCCCGAATTGGAAACCAAACTTGTATTAATGATAAGATCATTTTACTGTTCAAATTTGCCCGGTCGATGTGCATGATATAAGCTGGTTGGATCTACAATTATCAGGAGAGAGTGAAAAAATTCGACTACCTTCAAGATTGATCACTGTTCATAAAGCAGAGTGGAAGAATTCAGCTGAAGAAGAATTCATCTGAATGAAGCTCGACTAAAGTAGAGTTCAATTGGAAAGGAATTCGGCTGGCTAGGGTACTTGGTATAAAATTGATGGGATATGCTACCTATCGTGAAGAAATTCGATCGGCCTCAAGGTCTACCATAAACAAGGTCTGACGATGCTGAAATTTAATATTTAAAATTCTACTATCTATCTTCAGCCAAAGAGCAAAATCAGTTGAATGGCAAGTCCTCTCACTGTTCAAGTTTGTCCGACCAAAATCTAGCACATTCTTGGTGAATTCTGTAGTCATGGAGAGAGAACTAATGGTTGCCGTTGGAAAGTTCGTCTACAGGACAAGGTCTGAAGATTGACCTTCTTGAATTGAGTTGGAACTAGAGAGTAGCTCAAAGTTTGGACATAGTTGTCATGACTCCGGACGGAGCCACACTAAGATCGAACATTCCACTAGACTTCGGTGGAAGCTATTTTACCCCCAACACTGGTGTTAGCATTAGTAGAGATGGAAAGATGATATGTGAGAGTACATAGTTCGGCAATTTATATTATATTCATCCTAACTCCCATTCCATGCATGATAATGAAATAAACCAAATAACCACAAAGAGGAAGACCATGTCTTCAAATGACACCTACCTTTGGCATCTAAGGTTAGGTTATATTAGTCCAAGAAGAGTTTAGAGGCTGGTTCGAGATGGATTACCCATACCAATTAAGGATGGAGTTGATGCCTTAGTGCAAATCCTACTTGGATGATAAGATGACCAAAAGACCCTTTAAGGGCAAGGACTTAGAACCATTGAGATGTTAGAATTGGGACATATGGATGTATGTGGACCAATGACAGTCCAAGCTCAAGGAGGTTTTGAGTATTTCATCATTTTCACTGATGATTACTCTAAGTATGGGTATATTTGCCTAATGCGTCATAAGTTTGAATCCTTTGACAACTCAAGGAGTTCAAGGTAGAGGTAGAAAGGTAGTTAGGTAAACCTCTAAAGGCCATTTGATCTAATTGAGGTGGCAAGTACTTCCTACGAGAGTTTAAGGAGTGTCTGATAGAGTAGGGAAATGTGTCTTAGTTATCTACTCTGGGTACACAACAACATAATGGTGTAGTAGGGAGATGCAATAAGACTCTATTAGATATGGTTAGGTCTATGATGAGCTATGCGGCACTACCACCTTCACTCTAGTATTTTGCTCTAGAAAGTGCAACACACATTCTAAACTTGCTGCCTTCCAAGTCAGTACCTAGGGCACCACATGAGTTGTAGAGTAGGCTAGGAAGAACAAGCTAGAGCCAAGATTTGAGTTATGCTACTTTGTTGGCTATCCCAAGGGGACAAGAGGATGTCAATTCTATAATCCCATAACCCAGAAGGTATTCATGAGTACAAATGCCAAGTATCTGGAGGACGACTATCATTGACCAAGAACCCAATATCAAGATTGACTTGGATGAGATAGTGGATCAACCATCCACTGTTCGAAAAAGTCAAGAAGAAGTTGTGCAAATTCCTGAAGATTACACTACTTTTCCAACTAGTATAGTATTAGTACTCTATCATAGTGGAAGGTTTAGTCATCCTTCGGACAGGTAGATGTATTTTAAAGAGTCATTTCTGGCAGTCTCCAATGTGCATGAGATTGATCCCACTAATTACAACAAGGAGGTAAGTGATGTGAATGTAGACCAATGGCATCAAGCTATGAACTCTAAGATGGAGTCCATGTACTCCAATCAGGTCTGGGATCTCGTAGATGCGCCAGACGAGATAAGACCCATAGGGTACAAGTGGATCTATAAGAGGAAGGGAGGAGTAGACGGAAAGGTTGAAACCTTCAAAGCGAGGTTGCTAGCGAAGGGTTACACCCCAAAATAAGGTGTGGATTACGAAGAAATCTTCTCACTAGTAGCCATGCTTAAATCTATCTAGATTCTTTTAGCTATAGCAACTCATTATGATTATAAGATTTTGCAAATGAATGTCAAGACTGCCTTCTTGAATGGCAATCTTGATGACTGCATCTACATGATGCAGTCAAAAAGGTTTATAGCAAGAGGTTAGGAGAATATGGTTTGCAAGCTTAAGAGATCCATTTATAGACTTAAGCAAGCATCAAGGTCATGGAACATTATGTTTGATCAAGCAATCAAATCATTTGATTTTGATCCAAACATAGATGAACTATGAGTGTACAGAAAGTTGGATGGAAAAGTAGTGGTCTTCTTAGTTCTTTACATAGAAAACATCCTACTCAGTGGGAATGACATAGGGGGTGCTATCATCTGCAAAGATCCGATTGTCCAACCAATTTGATATGAAAGACCTATGAGAGGCCAGTTACATTCTGGGTATAAAACTCCTACGAGTTCACAAGAGTAGAATGCTGGGCCTCTCACAAGTGGCATATATAGATAAGATGCTGGTATGGTACACCATGGTAGATTCTAAGAAGGGACAACTACCCTTCATGCATGGAATTCATTTATCAAAGGACATGAGCCCCAAGACTAATGAGGAGCGTACATACATGAGTAGAATATCATATGCTTTGGCTGTTGGTAGTTTTATGTATACCATGTTGTGTACACGACTAGATATCTGTTATGCAATTGGTATGGTTAGCAGATATCAGGCAAACCCTAGACCAAAGCACTGGACTACAATAAAGCACATAATATCTCAAGAGAATGAAGGATTATGTGTTCACTTACTGCAGTGAAGATCTTGTGCCCATAGGGTACATAGATTCTGACTTTCAGGCAGATAGAGACTCTAGGAGGTCTACGTCTGGATTTGTGTTCACCCTTAGTGGTGGAGCTATCAGTTGGTGGAGTGTGAAGTAGACATGCATTGTAGACTCCACCATAGAGGCTGAGTACGTGGTAGTTTTCGAGGCAACCAAAGAAGTTGTATGGCTCAGTAAATTCCTAGTGGATTTAGGGGTAATTCCAAGGATAGAGAGTCCTTTAGTTATTTTATGTGATAATAAAGGGGTAGTAGCTCAATCCAAGGAACCCTAGAACCATCAAAAAGGGAAACACATTGAGAGGAAGTACCATCTTATCTAGGACTTCGTGCAGTAGAAGGAAGTGGAAGTGGCTAAGATAGCATCATAGGAGAATCTAGCTAATCCATTCACCAAGACTCTTTTAATAAAAGTCTTTATTACTCATTTGGAGGGTATGGGGATTAGACTAGAGCCTGACATGATATAGGCCATAGTGGGAGATTGTTGGGCATGATGTCCTAAATCTTGTCTCAATTTGTAAGACATTTTGATTTGATTTTAATAATGTGTTGTTTATTTAATTTTTATGTTTATTTGAATACTGAAGGTCTAGTATTGCAATTAATTATGACTTGAGTGATTGGTTTCAGTCCAACATGGGAGGTTCAAGTTGTAAGGTTTACTGCAATACAAATATGTAATTCACAGTCATTAGTATAGTTGGGCGCCATACCATATGAATGATTATAGTGTAATTGATCCCTAATTAGTTAGTGGCCTATCTCAACCATTGGAATGAGATTCCAAATCAATACAATAGTGCATGTAGCATGGATTGAATAGACCCAAAGGGGATACGGTCTTCTTAAATCATACTATCATTTGAGGATCATAAATTCCAATGTTATTGAAAGCACCAAGATTCTTAATCTTGAGTACCGACATGGACTCACATCTAAGATCCATGTACTTTGATTCATCAATGTGTATTCGGTAGTCCAACATCATGGTGAATTGGGTGTATGCTACTAAGGGTTATGGGAACAATAACACACAAGATAGAATCTATGTACTAAGCACCCCCTTGTCTAGTCCTAAGATATTCATCACCAAAAACTGTGCGCACAGTAGTCATTGCAAGAGTTGTGATGACTCGGACGTCATAGAGAAGCCAACTTGGCCTTTTGACTTATGACATCCGATGGGAGTTCAATAAGTGGATTTAGCACACAAGGATCAAAGAGAAAACTAGTGGTGTTGATAGAACTCAAAAGTTCTTACCCAAGTTTTGGATGTTTGCATGGAGAAATTTTAGGTGTACATCTCAATAGGTCAAAGGACTGCATCTCCTAGGTCATAGAAGCACACCAATGTAAAGGTGTATAATCCTAGAATGCAATCATGTTTTTGTAGTGGAGTAAATCATGATTTAAACGATCACTTTTGAGTCATGAGATGATGGATGCAGAATGGTCATGTTGGAGCTAGGGAATACGTATCCTTAGGATCCCCTGCGTAGCCAACAATGGGGCTAGGTTCCCTAAGTGGAGTTTGGAGGGTTAATTATATTTAATTACTCATTCTTAATCTCTAAGGACTAGATTGAATATCCCTAATTAAGTTTGTGGTGGAATTTAATCAATTAGAGAGGTTAAGGGGCTATGAGTAATTAAGGGATAATAGGAACAGCAATTTTGTCTTTTTAGAATTATTATTATCCAGTAGATTTTTAGATTAGCTATTGTTGGTTAATTTGAATCATATCTAATTATTTGTTGGTTACTAAGAACCTAGACACTAACAGAGCCAGATACATAGGAGGTAGTAGGATTGGTTTCCACCTCTTGAGAGGTGTGATATGAAGGGGAGTTTATTGGTTACTACCCTAACTTTGCTGCAGCCATGATATGGTTCAAAACTCCTCAAAATGCCACCTCTGATCTGTAGAAAAGAGAGAGAAAATAGTCATTGGAATAGCCATTGATCCACATCAAGCCCATACTTATTTTCACACAAAAATCCTAGCCATTGGAATAGCCAAGAAGACATCTTCACGTCTTTAGGGATTGTCTATTTGCATTCATTTTTCTTCCTAGCAATAAACAGTAGTGTCACGTCATTTTTGAAAAGAGTTCTTAACATGATTCAGCCCAAAAGAAGCTAAAGGAAAAGATGCTTGATCAAATCAAATAAAGGACATGATCGGAGATCTCAAGAAATCTTAGAAGGGATCCATTCAATACTTGAGCTTTCATAGAAGGTCTAGGCCGATAATGAATGTCAAACTTGCTTTGTTCAATGGCCCATTTAGCTAGCCGATCGGACATGTCAGTCGTTGAAGGATTGCTCTCAATAGTTGATCTATCAAGACTATGATAGAATGGGCTTGAAAATATGATCAGAGCCATTTGGCTGATATGACCAAGAAATATATTATTTTCTCAGTCTTAAAATACCAAGTTTCAGCATTCTGTAATAGTTTGTTAGTATAATAGATTGGTCTGTGTGTCTCTGCATCATCTCAGACTAGAATCAAATTAACAGCTTTAGACGAAATGGATAAATATATGAATAAATCCTTACCTTCGATTGGCTTTAACAATAATAGGACTAAACAAAAATGTTTTGAGATTGTCAAAGGTGGATTGACATCTCTCTGATTATTTCAAGTCTTTAATCTACTTCAAAATTTTAAACAAAGGGAGGCACTTTTTAGTCGATTTGGATATACACCTGATGAGCGATGCCACTCATCCGATAAGTCATTATACTTCTTTCATAGTGCTTGGAGGCTTCTTCTCGAGTAATGCTTGGATCTTCTTGGGATTAGCTTCTATTTCTCTCTGAATTATGAGAAAATTGAGAAACTTACCGACCATTACTCCAAAAGTGTACTTATTTGGGTTGAACTTCATCCGATATTTGTAGAGTTCTCCAAATGCTTCTTTTCAATCGGTGATATGCCGATCTTCTTTTGTGCTTTTTACCAGCATAGTATACCTGCATGTTGTGATTGATTTGGTGCTTGAATCTTTGTTGACCAAGCGCTAATAAGTTGCACCTATATTTTTTAAACCAAAAAGCATCATTTTATAGCAATATAAATCTTTGTCAGTGATAAAAAGCCATGTTTTCTTCATCTTTAGGGGTCATTCTGATTTGGTTGTAGCCGGAGAAGGTGTCCATGAAGCTCAGTAGCTTATGTCCTGAGGTTGCGTCAACCAACTGGTCAATCTTTAGAAGAGAAAAACTATCTTTAGAGCAGATTTTATTGAGGTCGGTAAAATCAATAGAGATCCTCCATTTACCGCTCATCTTTTTGACCATCACTATATTGGCTATCCATTTGGGTACTAAGCTCTTTAATGAATTTTGCCTTTAGGAGCTTATCAACCTCCTCATCTATCGCATTTTGTCTTTCCAGAGCGAGGCTTCTTTTCTTTTGCTTCACTAATTGTTGCTTGGGATCAATATTTAATTTATATACAATAACATTAGTAGAAATTTCAGGCATGTCTAAAGTTATCCATGCAAATACATCGGCATTCTGTTGAAGAAAAGCTATTAATTTATGCTTGAGGTCGATGTTTAACCAAGCTCCTATTTGGACTGTCTTTTCGAGATCCCTCCAAGTGGGATGGTGATGAGTGGTTCTGCTGACTCAGCTCAGCTTTTACCATTCTCACCTTTACTCTCCTGATTAGGTATTTCAATTGGCAGAGCTTCAATGAGCTTCTTTATTTTTGAAGCTATCAGGAAACATTAGCTAGCCATCATTTGATCTCTGCATATCTCTCTAGTTCCATTTTTTACTAGAAATCATCCTAGTAGGTGGTAAGTGAAAACCACTATTGTAAGGGTGTCAGGCTCAAGCCGACCAAGAATAGCATTGTATGTGGATCATATCTTGACAACTAGAAATGTAAGCTGCATGGTTGACTGTAAGGATCTTTTCCTACAGTGATCAATAGTGTGATCACTCCTTCGATAGCTACCAAGTTACCTAAGAACCCGATCAATGGGACACCAACCTGCCTCAATTTGATTAGGATATTCATCCTTAAGAAAGCATCATAGAGTAACACGTCTGTGGAGCTTTCATTACCTACTAAGATTCTTTTTACATCATAGTTTGCTATTATCATGGAAACGACAATAGCATCATTATGAGGGGTTTGAATCCCTTGAACATCAGCACCAAAGAAAGAAACAATGTTATCAATGCATTGTCTCTTTAGGGAAGGGCTTCTAGATGCTGCCTAAAATCCACTGGCCTCCGAGATCACATTGATGACTCCAGTAGTCGGTCGGTTGTGTTTGGCGGCATTGTCAGGCTTTTGATATTGCTCTAGGGCTTGATTTGCCCAATCCCTAATATATTTACTGAGGTAACCTTGGCGAATCAATGCCTCAATTTCATCCTTGAATTGGTGGCACTCTTCAGTATCATGCCCATGGTCTCGGTGGAAATGATAGAATTTGCTTTTATCTCTTCTCGTAGACGAGGCTTCCATAGGATTAGGGCAATGAAGATATTCTTGATTTTCGATCTCCATCAAAATCTGCATTGTTGGGGTAGACAAGGAGGCATAGGTATCGAACTTTCGAGGTGGGCTCCAAAACCTAAGATTTTTCTAAGGTCGCTTGCTGTTACTCCCTTGATTCTTGTGTTCTTCCTCATGGGACTGCTTCTTATTTTTCTTCTTCTTTTTGTTTAGCTTCCTTTCTTCCTCCACCTAGGCATACTTTCTAACTTCTAAGTCCCCACTTCAAAGCAGATATGGTGATGGACTCGTTGAAATCTTTTACTTACAAAATAGTTGCATTAAAGCAGGCTATATACTCACGAAGGGATTTACCCTCCTACTGTACTACCAAAAAGAGGCTATCCGTGTGCTTCGGATGAAAATGATTGCTTCTAAAATAGGCCATGAAGAGTCTACCCAATTAATCAGAAGAAGAGATGGACCTTGGACGAAGTCCAGAGATTCATATTCTTGCAGACTTTTTGAGAGTAATGGAAAAAGCCATGCAAAGAAAGGCATTAGATACTCCTTGAAGCCTTATGATATCTCTATACCCCTCAAGATGGTCTTGGGCATCTGTGGAGCCGTCAAATGACTCTAATGCATGCATCTTGAATCGAAAAGGAACCAATTCACTTAGTATTTTAGTAGACAATGGAGATATGAGATGAAAATCCATCTTGCTTCGAGAAAAGTTTCCAAGTCATACCTTCTCTAGTCTTTTCTCAAGAACTTAAAGCTTCCGCTCAAGGCCTTCCTCTCATTGCGCCTTTTTGCTATAGGAAGTTGATTATGCTTCATAGGAGTGCTCTTCTTGATTAAGAAAGTGTTCTCGGTGGAATTCTTGAGGGCTATTATTGCCGAAGCATAGGGTTGGACCATCTTTAGGATGACTCTTGGAGAAGGAGTAAGATTCTACGCCTTTTTTACCATTTTCACAATATTTAGGTGAAATGCCTTCTTTTTAGCACCAATCTATTATAGCAAGACTTCATATTGTTGGAGAGGATATGCACTAGAGAGCTGATTGGAGTTGGATCAATATGGATCACGGACCAACCTGCAAGAAAGTCTCAAAAATCGATGGGGTACCCACCAGTTTAGGACCCTCCAATGCCTAAGTCAGCTAAGGTCTTGAGAACAGATAGTGGAAATAGAAGGTTAGAAGACAGTAAAAAAGGATTTAAGTAGAGAGGGATTCAATCTTCATTCGATAGGTAAGTCAAGGGCAGATTTCAATAGAGTATCAACTCTATGAATCTTGTACTTAGACTTACCTTCCGAAAGGATACCCTGTCCCTTTATTTATAGAGGAATTTGCTTAGGCCTTAAAAAAATTTGTTAAGCCATTAGTTTATTTTAACAGAATGGATAGCCAAATTGTAGCTGTGGGCTGTTAGCCCTTGGGAGATCCAATTGTAAAGTAACTGGAAGATAGCTATATCAAGGCTAGAGGATTCTAGATCCTTCTTGATACTGAGTTGGATACCACATTGGTAGATTGGCTTTCAACCGGTCTCACCTCAAGGTATTGTTGTTGGTAATTGATGGCGAGGTCAGTTATATCCCGACCTTTGCATAAAGGTGCCCTATCTTCAGGTTGGTGAATTATCGATCTTCACCCCTTTACATAAGTTTTTAGTTCCACTAACACGGTCCCAAGGATGGTAATTTTCGATCTAGCTCACCTATATGGTATATTATTGTTCTGCGTATTAGTGAAATAATGGCTGTCATACTTGATCCTGATATGAATAAGTTGAAGTTCTCATATCAGTATTTTACCTATCTAGATTTGATAACCATCAGTTACCATGTTATCAGGGGCTTATTAGTTTAGTAATCTTTCCTAATGCTGTCACGTGGCTGGTGGTAATTGGCTACACCAACAATATCATTGTTATATTTCTATTATATTTGATAAAAGATTGTCAGGTTGTAGTCTATCCAATGCACATCATTGTCTTCGATCCGTCTAGTTGGTGTTTTCATGCTGCGGAGTCTGAAGACCACAAGAGTGATATTATTGCAATTTGGTAGTAGGGCAATGTAAAAATTAAAGATTCTAATTGAAGTTCTAAACAAGTATTTTTTATTATTATATCAATAAGAAAGCATCCTTGGATTTTATTAGCTATCCATGCAGATTTAGAATACCAGCATTAGTGTTTGTTATGGACAAAGGCTTCTACTATTATCAGTCAAGGTTTGCCAACATTAATTACTGGAGATTTTAATTATATTGATAGGCCGTTAGAGAAGATGAGTGGGAAGTCTTTCATTAAGAAAATTGGCATTTGGGAATTTTGATCTTTTATATCTTTAAATGGTTTTTTTTGATTTAGGATATTTAGGTATTCATTTTACATGGTACTTGTTATGGTTGAATCTGCTCCTTCCGAAGTTCGGCTTGGTGTCTTATCTCAGGATGAGTCGGACTCCTTCAAGCCGAACTCCTCCAATAGGACTCCTTTCGAACTCCTTCAAGCCAGACTCTTTCAAGCTAGACTCCTCCAGTAGGACTCCTTCTGAACTTTTTCAAACCAGACTTCTCCAGTAGAACTTCTTTTGGACTCCTTCGAGCCAGACTCCTTTGAGTCGGACTCCTTCAAGCCGAAATCCTCTAGTGAACTCCTTCCAAACTCCCTCTAGTAGCCCAAAGGGTTCCTTTCAGTCAAACTTCTCTCTATCAATAGAAGGACCTCGACATCAATTCTTGATACAATAAATATCAGTCAATACATAGACGATCTCAGAGACATCCAAGCTCTAAATATTAAATCTTAATAGATTGGCACGTCACAACAATGGATATTACCTCCATAACAAACTCCATATGTTTCCGAACGGTCCACTACCAGGCAGTTATGGTTGTCACCATCAGTTTGTTACAAGCTCCGTCTATATAAGAAATCCTCCAGATACGTTTTCTTCCTAAGGCTCTAAACTTTGCTAAAAATTTTCTGAAGCACTCCATTTCTATTGGCCAGAAGAGATGACTTGATCATGGAGGGTCTTGCTGGAGCCACCACCCCTGACTCTAGATAGGACTTTATTTTGTAGGTCATTAGCCACAACCTCATCTTCTCTAAATCTAGCTCCATTCCGACATCAATCAAATTTTGTACCAACAAAATTAGTACTAGAGAAAGGGTCCTGAGCCCTTATTCTAAAAGGAGTGCTCAATCGATTTTGTTTTCCTTCTTCCTTTGATCTTTCATTTGTTTGATTCCTTTCAGCTTCAGAGATGCCACCCAAGAAGGCATCAACCATGTAATCTACCATCTCCATGGTCAAATCTCATCCAGATTTGCCAGCTCTGACTTCAGCTTCGGCATCCCAAGCTCCAACACCAATGGTAATGGTAGACGTGGAGCAATTCAACCTACTAATCTAGCAAATCAAGAGCCTCATTGAAGTAGTGTGGGCCATGCAGCAGCAACAACCATCGGTGTCAGTTCAGTTGGAGAGGGCTTCACCAGAATATCAAGATCCAGTGCTGGGATGGCCCACTTGGTCATCAGGCGACCTCCAAAAAAGAGAAATAGAAGGTGGAGAGTCCTTGTTCAGACCATGACTCCACCTCCGGAGGATCCCTGCCTCCATTCTACCAAAAAATTCTCAAGATTCATTACTGAGAGGATCTTCTAGATCAAAGGTACCGAAAGATGAATCGATGGATCAAGAAACTCCACCATGCATCCATCGCCCATGGCGATGATATCTGCACCGATCCTCCTTTCTTCTAGCAAATCACGCAGGAGTTGATCCCTCTAAACTTCAAAGGTCTTCCAATTCGAGAGCTACAATGGAATCATCGATCCGATCGACCATCTAAAGATCTTTCAAACTATGATGCTACTTCATGGTGCACCAAACGCCATCTTGTGTCAAGCCTTCCCATGTACTTTGAAGAGAGTAGTAAGAAATTGGTACTCGATGCTGAAGTCGGATACAATCTTCTCCTTCGACCAAATGAGCCATCAATTTGCGGCTTATTATTGACATCCCGGACGAGGCTCGAACTTTCTCATCAACATTAAGGAGAAGAAAGGAGAGTCCATCCGGGTCTACGTCAACCACTTCAATGTCACAACCTTGGAGATCCAAAATTTAGAATAATCTATTGTTATGGCCACACTAAAGGACGGTCTTTAGAAGAACGATCTTTTATTTTTTTTTTGAAAAAGAAATATTCTAGGAATTTTGCTGATTTGCTAGCTCGGGCTGAAGGTTATGCCCGAGCTGAAGAAGCCTTCAAATTGAAGGACGAGGAAGCCACAAGAAAGTGATAGATGGGCGATTCTAGCAAGCCTGTAGTTGAAGAGAAGTCGAGTGAAGTTTGACCGTGCTCCCAAATTTCTTCCTAGTATAGATGAGTCCGAACTCCTCCCCAAACTTGTCGACAAAAGAGTCCCGATCGAAGGGCGTGCTGGAACTCTCCTTCCATAAGATTTCATAACTACGCCCCCCTTAATGCCCCAAAGACTCAAATCCTAATGAAAATTAAGGAGCAATTATCGAGGCCTGAGAAGATAAGCACTCATCCTAGCAAGCGCAATCCTAACAAATACTGTCTCTACCATCGTGACCATAGTCACAATATCGAAGAATGCATTTAGCTCTAAGACGAGATCGAGGAGCTCATCAGATGAGGCACACTTGATCGATTTTTATGACATTGATCTAAAGGAAGGGAGGATCGGCTGAGGGCATTGCTATAGCCAGAACCATCCAAGAGAGAGGAGCAGCAAGGAGATTGGCCACCCCTCGGCATTATCAATATCATCTCTAGAGGACTTCAAAGGGAGGAGGTTAGCAGATCGACGGGATCGATGAAAAGGTAGAGGACCGAAGAACCCATTGCTTTCATTGAAGAAGATACTCAAGGGGTTCAATTCCCTCATAACGATGTGGTTATAGTTTCTTTAAACATTACTAATGATGATGTACGCTATGTTTTAATTGATATTGGAAGCTCTATCGATGTCTTGTATTATGATGATTTCTCTAAGATGTCCATACTTAATAACAATCTGGGATCGATAAACTCTCCATTAGTGGGCTTCACTGGCGATGCTATACTAGTTGAAGGAGCGATAACATTAACTATGGCTATAGGACGATATCCAAGGTAATCCAGAGCATGAGTAAATTTTTTGGTAGTAAGAGCTCCTTCTGCATACAATACAATTCTCAGCCGACTTGGTCTAAATGCACTTCAGGCAGTGGTATCGACTAACTATTTAAAGATGAAGTTTTCAACAAGCTATAGAATCAAGGAGGTCAGAGGAAATCAAGCTCTAGCAAGACACTGCTACTCAATTGCTATACAAAAAAAATGATCAATCAAATCCTTGTCCTATTGATGGACTGGACATTCGTGACGACCTTACTAAGAAGCGGGATGAGCTTATGAAAGACCTTAAAGTTATCCCTTTGAATGATGGAAATGCAAAGCATACAGTGCAGATCAGCTCCAACTTGAGAGAAGAGGTACGAAAGCAGCTCATCACCT
The DNA here is from genome assembly GCA_006176705.1 of Cocos nucifera. Taxonomy (NCBI): domain Eukaryota; kingdom Viridiplantae; phylum Streptophyta; class Magnoliopsida; order Arecales; family Arecaceae; genus Cocos; species Cocos nucifera. The sequence continues at coordinate 681,301 of QRFJ01000375.1, forward strand.
TCCTACAAAAAAATGCATATGTCTTTGCTTGGGTCCCCACAGATATGCTTGGAATTGTTGCTGAAGTCATGGAGCATCGACTGACTGTTGATCCTAAACATCGATCGATGAAAGAAAAGATACGAAGCTATGCACCAAAGAGACAGAAGGCAATAGAAAATGAGATTGATAAACTCCTCAAAGTCGGATTCATCTGAAAAGTCAACTATTCGGATTGGATCTCCAACATGATCCTCGTCAAGAAGGCAAATGATAAATGAAAAATATGCATAGACTTCAAGATGTTGAATAAGGTTTGCCCAAAAGATATCTAGCTCCTATCCAGATCGATCAACTGGTGGATGCAACCTCGGGCCATGAGCTTCTCACTTTCATGGATGTCTTCTCTGGCCATAATCAAATCTGGATGGCATTAGAGGATGAGGAGAAAATTATTTTTATTACTAACTATGATCTTTATTGTTACAAGGTCATGCCCTTTGGTCAACAAGATATTCAAGGAGTAGATCGTCCGCAACATGGAGGTCTACATGGATGACATGCTTGTAAAGAGCAGATCTTTGATAAATCATATTGCCAACCTTGAAGAGACCTTCAATGCTCTCCAAAAATATAAGATGAAGTTGAACCCGACTAACTGCGCCTTTAAAGTGACCTCAGAAAAGTTTTTGGATTTCATGGTATCAAAGCATGAAATTGAAGCAAATCTAAAGAAAATTTGGACCATTCAAGAAATGACTGATCCAAAGTTAATAAAGGAGGTTCAGCGCCTAATAGAAAAAATAGCAGCTCTAAATTATTTTATCTCAAAATCGACTGAGCAATGTATGCCCTTCTTTCAAGTTCTCAAGCAATCAATGAACTTCTGCTGGACTGCTGAATATCAACAAGCATTTAAGAAACTAAAAAACTATCTCGACTTACCTCCCCTTTTAGCAAAGTTTGAATCTAGAGAAGAATTATTTCTGTATCTAGCGGTCTCTCCAACAGTCTTGACAGCAGTCTTAGTCAAGAAAGAGGTGAAAATACAATGATCGATCTACTATATTAGCTGAGTTCTGAAGAATGCCGAGACCAAGTACATCAAGTTAGAAAAGCTAATTTATACTTTGTTGATTGCAGTACGGAGGCTCCGACCTTATTTTTAGGGGCATACTATAACACTCCTCACTGATCAACCAATCAAAATAGTTCTTCATCGAACGAATGCCTCTAAAAGAATAGCAAAATGGGCAATTGAGCTTATAGAGTTTGACATCAACTACCAACCTCGATCATCAATCAAAGTTTAAATATTGGCAGACTTCATACTGGAATGCACCATCCCGGATGAAGCTGGGCTCGAGCAAAATGAAACTGGAATTTCGTGGTTGTAGCCAAACTCTCCCAAAGAAAGAGTAGACCTCCCTGAAGGTTTTTGGATCCTATACATGGACGACTTATCCAATGCTTCTAGTGTAGGTGCAGGTCTGATTTTGGTCAACTCTGAAGGAATCATTACAGAATATGCACTACGTTTTAAATTTTCTGCAACAAATAATGGAGCCGATTATGAGGCACTAATCATATAAATGAAGATACCCAAAAAACCAGAAGTAGATCTGCTCCAAGTTTATAGTAACTCTCAGTTAGTGGTGGAATAAGTCAGTGGCAATTATAAGGCCCGAGAGCATAGCATGATCAAATATTTAGAAAGAGTGAAGAGTATGATCCTAGCCTTTAGCAGTTTTAATATCAAATAGATTTCGAGAGCAGAGAATATCCAGGCCGACCTTCTCTTTAAATTGGCCACATTAGCCTCGATTGAACTACCTAAGGAGGTCTTCTTTGAAGTTTTGAAGCATCCAAGTTTGGAGGAGCCACAGTTAGTAATGCAGGTCGACCATGAGCCCAACTGGATCGACCCGTAAGTTGTTTATCTTAAAGTAGTTCTTCCTTATGACCCAAAAGAAGCTCGAAACTTAAAAATCAAGCCTTTTGGTATGTTCTATATGAAGGCAAGCTATATAAAAGATCATATTCTTTACCACTTTTGAAATGTTTTCGACCTTTTGAGGCTAATTTTGCATTATAAAAAGTGCATGAAGAAATCTACGGAAGTCATTTGAGGGCTAAGTTCTTATCTCACAAGCTACTTCGGCAGGGCTATTATTGACCAATAATGTACCATGATTCTATAAAGTAAGTCAGAAAGTATAATCATTGCCAAAGAAATGCAAATATTCAAAGACAGCCAGCTTCTGAGCTTATACCCTTAAATGCCCCATGATCATTTGTATAGTGGGGGATGGACATACTCGGATCCTTTCCTATGACATCTGGACAGCAAAAGTTTATGTTGGTAGCAATCGATTACTTCACAAAATGGGTTGAAACCGAACCTCTAACAAAAATTACTAAAACTAAAGTGTAGGACTTTATCTGGAAGTCAATTATGTGCAAATTTAATCTACCTCGAACTCTTATAATAGATAATGGGTGCCAGTTTGCAGGAACAAAATTTGTTAAATTTTGTGAAGATCTAAACATTGCCCATAATTTTATATCAGTAGTCTATCCACAAGCAAATGGCGAGACTGAGGTAACCAACCGAACCTTGCTGCAAGGTATTAAACTAAGACTTGAGAGAGCAAAAGAGACTTGAATAGACGAACTCTATCATGTACTCTGGGCATATCGAACTATCCAAAGATTGCCAACCAAAGAGACTCCATTTGCCTTGGCTTTTAGAATAGAAGCGGTCATCCTAATAGAACTCAAACTTCCATCGGTATGAGTCATGGCATTCAATGAGCAGTGCAACCATAGGATCTCGGGGCTAACCTTGACTTGTTGGAGAAAAAATGGGAAGAAGCTCAAGTATGGATGGCGGCCTACAAGCAGAAAGTTGCTCGCTACTATAACTCTAAAGTCAGGAGCAAAGTATTCAAAGTGGGGGACCTGGTACTTCGACGAGTGGCTATTTCATGACCTCAGAATCAAAGAAAGCTCGTCTCAAATTGGGAATGCCCATATGAAATCAAGAAGATCATTCAGCTTGGAATTTAATACCTAAAGAAACTCGGAGGAGCAGATCTTTCATGCCTATAGAATTTAGAGAATCTACGAATGTACCACCAATGACTTCATTTCAAATAAAATTTTCATGTTTTAATATCTCCATTCTTGGTATAAATTTGTGATGATAGAAAATAATCCTTCAAAATAATCAAAGTCTAATCGTGTTAAGAACAAGAGGAGGATCTCATCTTGACATGGATGAAAACCTCCAATTATTTAAGATAGAAGGAGAAAAGAGGCCCTTCAATGGTTCTTTCGTGTCCCTACTATCCTATTAGGAATAGGAGGAGAACCTCATACTAACAAGAGCAAAAACTAACCATGTCAGAAATAAGAGAAGAACCTCGTCCTGACACGGATGAAGATATCTAGTTATTTAAGATAGAAGAAGGGGAGAGGCCCTTCAACGGACCTTTATTTCTTTTACTATCCTGTTAGGAATAGGAGGAGAATCTTATCCTAGAAAAAGCGAAAACTAACCATGTTAGGAATAGGAGGAGAATCTCATCCTGACACGGATGAAGATCTTCGATTATTTAAGATAGAAGGAGGGGAGAGAATGGCCCTTTCATGTCCCTATTGTCATGTTAGGAACAGAAGGAGAACCTCATCCTAACAAGAGCAAAAACTAATCATGTCAGAAATAGAAGGAGAACCTCATCCTGACATGGATGAAGACCTCTGATTATTTAAGATAGAAGAAAGGGAGAGGCCCTTCAACGATCCTTTCATGCTCCTGTTGTCCTATTAAGAGCAGGAGGAGGACCTCATCCTGATACAAATGAAAACCTTTGGTCCTAGAGGGAGGAAAACATTTCATCAATAGCCATTCTGTCGAAAGAAGAAGTGAAGAAAAATAAAAAAATCAACAAACATCAAATCCATGCAAAACAAGAAGACAATTGAGGAAAACATCATTTCATTAAGGTCGAAGTTTATTACAAAATAATGATCCATAAGACCAGTTACAAAAAGAAGAGGAGAAAGAAAAATGAGTCCTATTCAGGTCAGACTTCGGACTACCAGCTCCAGCCATTGCTAGAGAGAGATTCAGTCCTTCAACCTTCTCCTTAAGCCTTTGTCGAGCTGCCAAACTCTCCCTAAGCATCCTCTTCCACCTACGTGACTCCTCTATCTCCCTCAGCCTCTTTCTTAGAACTACAGATTCGGCTTCGACATCCTTCACGATGTCCTCTACGTATGCCATTTGAATCTTCAGTTCACATGGCTCGATTTTATCTTTTTCATGCATAGCGAACAGGCTCTCTAAAGTACCTCTCAAAAAGAGTATCTCCTATGAATCTCTGCTCGAGCCAGCTCGAGCTCTATTCGATAATTGCTGTCGAAGTCGAGCAATCTCACCGTCAGTCTATTGAAGTTTATGTTGAAGGTCAGCAACTTGACCACACCAATCTTACCTATAACTCAGAGAATCTTTTTGACCAATCTCAATCGTACTCAGTTCGATTGGTGGACCAAGCTGAACTTCCTTCGAGTATTTGAATCCTCTCATGCGCAACCCTTAGCTTGATTTCCAAAGAGCTCTCCTTGGTGATCAAAGTCCAAGCTTTCTCGCTACTAAGCCTCTTCGCTCGTTCCAGTTCTTCAATCAAATGGTCCTTATTGTTGATATAGTCCATGGAATTCTTCCTGTGCACCTGGCGCAAACGAGTAACCTCAATCGCCACCTCTGAACAGTCCTTCCTTAACCTCTAAAGCTCATCTTCTATTATCTTTAACTTTTTCTTCAAGTGATGAACCTTTTTTTTTAAATTTTCAACCACTATTTTTAGAGGAATGCCCCAAGGTAGGAGATCGGTCTCAATCAGTGATGGTGGGTTATGACTTTGATTGCTAAAAGAATGCTTGTTGCCTAGATAGACAACCTAAGAGGGGGGGTGAATTGGATTTTCAAAAATTAAAATAGATATATGTAGTGCTAAATGATTAAAACCTATATGAATCAAATGTAAGAGCAAATAGAAGACACAATTAAAAGTACACACACAGACAAGAGGATTTTATAGTGATTCGGTGCTCTCCCAGCACCTACGTCCACTCCCCAAGTACATTCTTAGGAATTTCACTATAATCCCGCAAGATTATAGTCGGATAATTTTTTTGGGCTCACTATCCAAAAATTTAGTTGGTTTTTTTTAGGTTCACCAACCACAACCCTTACAAGAATCAGACGAATCAATCTGAATAAATAGAGGAGAGAGAAAGCTCCAAAACCCAAGTTTTAGCCCCTGCTGAAATCAAGTACATGAAAATAGGAAAAAGAATTTTACAACTCAAAATGTTCCTTTGAATGAGCAGAAAAGTTATCCTTGCAGTTCGTTGAAAGCCTCTTTGAATGTGTGGAGTTAATGCACTTGAGAATTCTTCAAAGCTTGAGAGAACAGGTTGATTAAAGATTGGATATTCATTCAAGAATAGAGTATCCTTTTCTTTCTCTTGTTTTTCTCTTCTTTTGAAAAGTAATCTTTCTTCCTTTTATATCTCCAATATTTTCTTTTTTTTGGTGATGATTGGAGTTCAGAAAAAGTAAAATCTGATCGTTGGAGAGCAACAACTAACCGTTGGAATGAAAAAAATTTGATCTGGAATGCCCCATCAAAAAGCTGTCACCATGTCTCGAGACCTTTCGATTTGTCTCGAGATGTCTCGCTAGGTTACGAGGCCTCTCGGATTGATCAGGAGAGCTCTCATCTTTAGTCGCATGAAAAATCATCTTTCTAAAAAAAATGGCTTGCTTGAGACCAAGATATCTCGCTTTTGAACGAGATATCTTGCTGGAACCGTGAGACCTCTCGAAAATCCTATGAGACCTCTAACTCTCAGATAATAGAAATTGGATTTCTATCGCCTGAGATTGAGACATCTCGAGATTCACTCAAGACTTCTCGAAATCGAGCCAGAACTGCATTTGCTATGTGCCAATCCACTCGAGAGCTCTCGAAAAAAATTCAAGATGTCTCGAAGATTGCTCCAAGACAATTTTAGGATATTTGAATTTTATTTGATTTCTACTTTATGTCTTCCTTATTTTGATCAAAGAGCTCTCTTTCTTCTGATATTGGAATACTTAAAATAAAATATATTAGTAATCACTTGCTTTAATATTTGGTCATCATCAAAATCACTTAAGGGATCAACAATCTCCTCCTTTTTGATGATAACAAAATATTAAGCAAGCCATAAAAAAAATGTAAGCAATGTATATCAAGAACTAATGAATGCAAAATTTTTGTGCTAAAGCTTCCCCTTAGTGTATGCTCTCATGAAATGAATAGGATTTGAATAACATTCTTTTCATTTTGTATTTGTTCATTTCAATCATTTCATTTTCGAAAAGTCTCTTTTTTGTGAATTTATATTTTTTATTTGAATGATTATACATTTGTATTTTGTATGTTAGATTTAATTATGCATTTGCATATTTCTTCTTAATATTTCTTCCCCTTTTTGTCAGCATCAAAATCACAACAATGAGAGAATCATAAAAAGGCAAGAGCATGAAAAAGATTGATTTCACTGCAAGATGTGATAATATATAGATAGAGATTTATGTTGGTTTAACAAAAAAATGAATCTCATACCAACATACTTAAACCAAAAGTTAAAATAAAAGAGATACTAGACCTAGTCTTCATCAGAGAGGAACTCAATGATTGGTTCAAAGGAGGATTTGGATCTAGTAAAGGACAAGTGAGGAGCAAATTTTTTTTTTTTTGATTTTTCAAGATTGAATTAGAAGTGTTTAGGATGATAGAGGGAGACCAAAAAATAATCCAAAAAATTTAAGATTAAATATTTTTATAAAGGATCACATACACCAAGTTCACCCTGAATTTTAGAGAATCTATCTTCACTTAGAGATTTTGTAAAAATGTTAGCTAATTGATTTTCAGTTGAAACAAATTCAAGCACAATGTTATTATTTTGAACATGATCTCTAATGAAATGATGTCTAATTTCAATGTGTTTGGTTCTTGAATATTGACTAGGATTTTTTATCAGATTTATGGTACTAGTGTTATCACATTTAATAGGTATCTTATTTTGCTTAATTTCAAAGTCTTCGAGTTATTGTTTGAACCAAAGTATTTGAGCATAGCAACTCCCCGCAGCAACATATTCAGTCCCGACCGTTGACAGTGTTACAGAGTTTTGCTTTTTGCTATACCAAGAGATCAAATTCAACCCTAGAAATTGACAAGTGCCATTGGTACTCTTTCTATCAATTTTACATCCTCCATAGTCTGCATCAGTGTATCCAATCAATTCAATGGAATATTGTTTTGAGTACCAAAGACCTAAGTTGTGTGTGTAAATCAAATATCTAAAAATTATTTTAATAGCTAATAAGTGTGATTCTTTAAGGTTAGATTGAAATCTAGCACACATGCACACACTAAATAATATATCAGGCCTACTTGCAGTTAAGTAAAGTAAGGATCCTATCATACCTCTGTAGAGCTTTTCATTTGTATTCTTACCATTCTCATCTTTGTCAAGTTTGCAAGAAGGGCTCATGGGTGTGCCGATTTTCTTTCCATTTTCCATGCCAAACTTCTTAAGCATCTCCTTGATGTACTTTGTTTGGCTAATGAAAATGCCTTCCTTTGATTGTTTGACTTGTAGTCTAAGAAAGAAATTCAGCTCCCCCATCATGCTCATTTCAAATTCACTCTGCATCAACTTAGCAAACTCTTGACAAAAAATTTTATCAGTAGCTCCGAATATGATGTCATCCACATATATTTGAACTACAAGAAGATTATTTTTTTTTTTCAAAAATAGTGTGGTATCTATACTTCCTCTGATAAAATTATTTTATAATAAGAATTTGCTCAATCTCTCATACCAAACTCTAGGTGCTTATTTAAGTCCATAGAGTGCTTTATTTAACTTATATACATGATTGGGAAGTGAGTGATTTTCAAATCTAGGTGGTTGTTCTATAAATACTTCTTGGGCAATATAACCATTTAAAAAGGCACTTTTCACATTCATTTGAAATAATTTAAAATTCATATAACAGACAAAAGCAAGTAACAATCTTATAGCCTCTAATCTTGCTATAGGTGCATATGTTTCATCAAAGTCAATTTTTTCTTCTTGATTATATCCTTTAGCAACTAATCTAGCTTTATTTTTTACAACATTACCATGTTCATCTAATTTATTCCTAAATATCTATTTTGTACCAATTATAGGATGATTTATGGGTCTGTTTACAAGAGTCTATACATTATTTCTTTCAAATTAGTTTAGTTCATCTTGCATGACTAGCATCCAATTAGAGTCTTATTCAGCTTCTATGTTTTTAGGTTCTATTTGAGAAACAAATGCAAAGTAATCAAATGTATCCTTAAAAGAAGATCTAGTTCTTACCTCTTGTGAAGGATCACCTAAAATCAATTCCTTTGAGTGATTATGTGCATACCTCCACTTCTTGGGTAGATCTCTATGATCATTAGATGCTTCAATCTCAACATCCTTATCTTGTTCAATAATTATTATAGAGTTATCTTTGTCATGAATGGTGTTGTCCCTTAAGTTTAGCTTCGTCATTCTATCTTCGAAAATTTCTGTATAATCATCAAAAATATCTTTTTTTCTCAAAAAATGATTGTTAGCTTCATCAAAAATGACATGTATTAATTCTTCAACAACTAAAGATTGTTTGTTGAAGACTCTATATGCTTTGCTAGATATAGAGTATCCAAGGAATATACCTTCATCTGCCTTAGCATCAAATTTTTCTAGATTATCTTTATCATTGTTATGAATAAAATATTTACAACCAAAAATATGAAAATAATTAATATTAGGTCTCTTTTCTTTTCAAAGCTTATAGGGGGTTTTCTTTAAAATTGGATGAATAGAAATTCTATTTAGAATCTAACATGTTGTGTTAATGGCTTCAGCCCAAAAGTGTTTGGATAGATTTCTTTCACACAACATGATACGGGCCATATCAACTAAGGTCCTATTCTTTCTTTCAACAACTTCATTTTGTTAAGGAATTCTAGGTGCTGAAAAATTATGTTCTATGCCATGTTCATTGCAAAATTCTTTAAAGTATTTATTTTCAAATTCTGTGCTATGATCACTACGGATACATACCATAGTAGACTTCTTTTTACTTATTATTTTCTTATAAAACTTTAAAAATAATGAAAATGCTTCATCTTTGTGAGCTAAAAATAGAATCCAAGTGAAACGAGAATAATCATCAATAATTACTAGACCACACTTCATTCCTCCTAGACTTGTGGTCCTAGTAGGTCCAAACAAATTCATATGAATCAATTCAAGAGGCCTAGAAGTTGAAAATATATTTTTGGATTTGAAACTCTCCCTAGTTTGTTTTCTGAATTAGCAAGCATCACAAACATGATCAATTTGAAAATTTAGTTTTGGTAGCCCCTCAACTAAGTCTTTATTATGCAATTTATAAAGAGTATGCATGCTAGCATGACCTAATTTTTGGTGCCAAAGCCAACTAGTTTCTTTTATGTTAGCATATATTGCAACTAGAAATTGGCCACTCTTCATGAAAATTTCATCAAGATTCACCATGTAGATATTTCCACACCTAAATCCAATGAATTTTAAAGTATCATCCAAGGAACTGGACACTTTGCACAAAGAAGATTCAAATGAGACTTTAAAACCTCTATCACATAGTTGACTAATACTAAATGAGTTATGTTTTAAATTATCAACTAATAATACATTATCTATAAAGATCGAAGGAGTAATCTGAATTTTACCATAGCCAATTATTTTACCTTTGTCATTATCACCAAATGTGACTACTCCCCCTTCCTTTCTTTCTAGGATGATGTATTGTTGCTTGTCACCCAATATATGCCTTGAGTAGCCGCTATCTAAATACTAATTCTATTTTGATCCTTGGGTTGCAAGGCATTCCGGCATAAATAATTAAGTGATAGTTTTAGGTACCCAAATCTTCTTGGGTCCTTTAGGGTTAGTAGACATGGTTCCTTTAGGAACCCAAATGCTTTTAACATGCTTTTTATTAACTCTTCTAGTATTGCATTCAAAAGCCTTGTGTCCTATCTTTTTGCATTTAAAGCAAATGGTATGAGAAGTGCTATTAGTGATTGGTGCAGTGAAGAAATTTTATAGAAACTTGGTTTTGTCTTTGGATTTATATCCTAGTCCGGCCTTATCATAAACTCCTCTTTGACTATTTAAAATCATTTGCAATTTTTCAAAACTATAAATAAATTTATCAACTAAAGGCTTTAATTTATCCAATTCATCCTTTAGGATTTTATTTTCTTATTTTAACTTATTATGGCTACTAATTACCTCTTTCTTTTCTTTCAAAAGTGTTTGAGTCATTTTCTTAAGATTTCTATTTTTTGAGCTTATCTTTTTGAAATCGTTCATCAAATCATAAAAAGCATCTTGAAACTCATCAAAGGTAAAATTTGAATCAAAAGTGGAGGATACCTCATCATCTTATGCCACGAAACACAAGTTTGCTTCATTTTGATTTTCTTCCTTCGTGCTTGACTCATCGCTATCGCTCCAAGTTGCTAACATAGATTTCTTTTTTATTCTTTTTGGCCCCTTCTTCAATAAAGGACATTCAATCCTAAAATGTCCTGACTTCTTGCATTCATAGCAAGTGGGCTAATCTCTCCCTTTTTCTTTTTCTTTCTTCCTGCTAGCTTCTCCTCTAATGAAGTTTCTCTTCTTAAATTCTTGTCTTCTTCTTCCCATAAATTTTTTGAATTTTTTGATCACCAGGGCCATGTCTTCATCATTTTCCTTACTGGTGGATAGATCATCTTCTTCTTCATCAGCCATGGATTTCAGCGCTATTATTTTCTTCTTCTTGTGGTCTTCCTCATTGTGCCGACTCATGGCTAGCTCATGTGTTATCAAGGATCCAATGAGCTCCTCTAGTGGCAGTGTGTTCAGATCCTTTGCCTCCTGGATGGCTGTTACTTTGACTTCCCATGACCTAGACAAAGATCTGAGGATCTTTCTCATCAATTCACTGTTAGTGTAAACTTTACCTAAGCTTTTTAAATCATTTATAATATCAGTGAATCTTGTGTATATGCTGGTGATAGATTTAGTGGGGTCAATTTTAAATAACTCATATTGGTGAACTAGCATGTTAATTTTAGTTTCTTTTACTTGATTTATCCCTTCATATGTGATCTCAAGTTAGTCCCAATTTTTTTTTGTAGAATTGCAAGTACAGATTTGGTTAAACTCGTTTGCATCAAGGGCATAATAGAGTACATTCATTGCCTTGGCATTTAATTGGATAAATTTTTTGTCTGTTTCATCCCAATTCTTCTCTAGCTTAGGAGAGGATGTGCCATTGACAATGATTATAGGTGTGTATGGGCCATTGATAATGACACTCTATATGTCACAGTCAAGGGCTTGAATAAAAATGCACATGCGAGCTTTCCAATAGGTATAGTTGGACCCATTGAAAAGAGGTGGCCTATTTATGAATTGTCCTTCGATAAGTGAACCTTCTAGTTGGGTTGACATGATCTCTGTCTCTAGTTAATAAAATCAATAATTAGTAGAGAACCAAGGCTCTAATACTAATTGTTGCCCAGATAGACAACCTAAGAGGTGGGGTGAATTAGATTTTCAAAAATTAAAATAGATATGTGTAGTGCTAAATGATTAAAATCTAAGTGAATCAAGTGCAAAAACAAATAGAAGATATAATTAAGAGCACACACACAAACAAGAGAATTTTATAGTGGTTCGGTGCTTTTCCAGTACCTATGTCCACTCTCCAAGCATACTCTTGGAAATTTCACTATAATCCCATAAGATTACAGTCGGATAGTTTTTTCGGGCTCACTATCCAAAAATTTAGTTGATTTTTCCTTAGGTTCACCAACCACAACCCTTACAAGAATCAGATGAATCAATATGAATAAACAAAGAAAAGAAAAAGCCTCAAAACCCAAGTTACCAAGTACATGAAAAGAGGAAAATGAATTTTATAACTCGAAATGCTTCTTTGAATGAGCAGAAAAGTTATCCTTGTAGTTCGTTGAAAGCCTCTTTGAATGTGTGGAGCTAATGCACTTGAGGATTCTTCAAAGCTTGAGAGAACAGATTGATTGGAGATTAGATATTCATTCAAGAATAGAGAGTGTTTTTCTTTCTCTTATTTTTCTCTTCTTTTGAAAAATAATCTTTCTTCCTTTTATATCTCCAACATTTTCTTTTTTTAGGTGATGATTAGAGTTTAGAAAAAGCAAAATTTGATCGTTGGAGAGCAGCAACTAACTATTGGAACGAAAAAAATTTGTCCTGGAATGCCCCATCAAAAAGCTATCATCGTATCTCGAGATCTCTCAGTTTGTCTCGAGACGTCTCGCCAGATTACGAGGCCTCTTAGATTGATCAAGAGAGCTCTCATCTTCAGTTGCATAAAAAATCATCTTTCTAAAAAAATGGCTCGTCTGAGATCAAGACATCTCGGTTCTGAACAACATGTCTCGCTGGAACCGCGTATTAGATATATATGTCCTAGAAGCCAGAATTGGCTGACACTTGTAATACACTTCTAGGGGCAAAATTATAATTTTGACTATTATAAATAAAATGGATTATTTTCTATTACATATGTGTATTTAGCATCTGTGATACATCCTTTGAGTTAATGGTAATGATAATTCATATTTTCAAGAGTTAAAATTTTAAGACATGAATAATCATTATTAACTCATAAAATGCTTCCGACCATAGGATCATCACGAGGATGGTGATTGATCCGAAAGATTGGTGTACAATCGCTTCTCTTTAGTAGATGAGTCTTAAGTCTACGATGTGGAAACACCAGAGTGAGAGTACAGGTACACATTAGAGAATGAGGGCACTGAGCGTGACCACCTCGAGTAGTCATTAGGAAGTCTACCTTCTCGTCAATGACTGACTCGATGCTGTAGTGGTGTGTCTGATTCTTTGATCTGAGGTGCATCGATAGTTCACCTTGAGGGTGTTATAGTTTGACTACACCATAACTCAGTCTCCTAGCCATTCGGAACCCTGAGGTGTATGTTGGCTATAGCATGTTCATTGTAGGAACTGGATTGCATCAAGATGGAATCTATCTACCTCGGTGGTAGAGGAGCAGCCCTATGATGATCATGAGAATCAAGTCCAGAAGCCCATGGCCATGGCAGAGTGAAATAATAGAAAGAGTTTCTATTTAGGTTTTCACATCGGACTTGAATCGAATGATTACATCATATGACAGAAACTAGGGTTTGACGAGTTCACCTTAACCCTAATCTGATCGGGGCTCAAGATAGAAGAACTTAATCACATGGGTAGCTGCACCAAGAGGTTCGCATTCAGCTCTGATGGGTTGCCACCATATACTGCTAGGTGTCACTGGTGGATTTTGGGAGCAATTAGAATGATTTAGATGATCGATCATTCTAGCTGTTCGAATCAGAAGAGTTCTGATCCATCGAAAGGAGTTTCGATGATGTCGGTGATAAAGATCATGACATATCCTATTACCATACAGAACTAAACCTAACTAGATTACACAAATAAGAGTTTGAATCTGGTGATCATCAATTGAATTGATCCAGTTCAATTGATCTGAATGAGATTCAATTAGGTTTAAGAAAATTATGCTAGCACTCGATTGAACCTAACCTTCTTTTACTATCATAAATAGTTATCCTGACTGAGCCAAAGGAGTTTGTGCTCAATCAGATGCCTTCACTTGGTCTGACTGAAGTTTGTCTAGGTCAGAAAAGGGTTGCTTATTTTGTAAGATAATATCAACCATTTTTGGTCACCTACCATTTGTCATCCTTTGACTTTGGTCAAAAGTTGACCTTTGACTGGTCAAATATTGACCATTGATACTTTGACTTCTGTCCATGTGTCACGCACCTATTGGAGAGCTGATGGGGACTTGTCCCCCTACCAGAACCAAGCAAGGAGGAGGGCGCATGCCACCCTTGGCATGTGCCCAAGCTGGAGGCGCCCAGGAGTCCCTCTTGGATAGGGACTCCATCTCTTTTTTGGATTCCGATTAAACTTCTCCTAATAATAAACAACGCAAGTGTAAAGAAAAAAGATCTACTTTTATTGATCAAAATGTTGTATGTACAAAAAAAAGAAAGAAGAAAAATACAACTATTCGAGGTTCTCAACCTTGGGAGGCACGGTAGCGAACGAGATCGGAGTGTTCTCTACAACCTTAGGCTCCGATGTAGGTTTGGATGCCTCGATGGTAGGTTCGGAGGACTCGAGGGCGACTTCGACGGGAGAAGGGTCGACCATGGCAGTGGATGGTCCCGCCTCTTCATCAAGAGCTTCCTCATCTAGGAAGCTAAAATCAAGTGCGGAGAATTTGCGAGCCACTCTATCTTCACAGAACACGTACCTCTTGATGAAGGCCTGTTGACCAAACTCGATGTTCAGTTTCCTCATTTCAAAAGAATTCTTGAACTCTTCCATCGCCTGAATCTTTATTTCCAAATCTACCTTGAAATTTGATCCTTCAACTCTGCAACCTTGGCATCGGCTTTCTTCCTCCTCTCCTCCTCCATGGCCAGAGTGGCCTTTAGCCCTGTAGAAGCGAGCTCCTTCTTCTTGAGCACTTCGACCATATTTTTCTTTGTGAGGCGATCAACCTTGGCGGCTTTCTCTTCCTGAAGATGGGCGACTTTAGCCAGAAGGTCCTCCTGAACTTTCAGGACTTCTGCCCTCAAACGATGCACCGTTCTGGTGTGGGTAAGTATTTGGTGATCCGATTGTGACAAATGAATGATGTTATGCATGCAAAAAAAAAAGAGAATTGATAAGGTGATTACCTTGAGGAAGGTTCCAAGAAAATCCTAGATGAGCTACGCATGATCAAGGTTGGCCATCCGATCTACCACCTCGGACATAGCAAACTTGTCAGTTAAGTTCTGGACAATCTCCAGATTGCTGAAGGGATCTTCTTCTAGATCATCACTATCATCATTGGACCCACCAAGATGAGCCTTGCGAAACATCCTCATGACGACCTTCTCCTTTCCTCCTTTCTCTCTTTCGATGGGAGGCTGCAGAACTTGATCTTCAGCTAGGGAGCTTGAGGATGTTGGAGGCATAGAGTCTCCTTCAACAGCGCTGACCTCGGTGGCAACAACTTCAGTTCCTTTGATAACTTCGGAGGCAATGGCGGCAATGGTGGGGGTTGCGGTGCTCGGAGAGTCAACCTTTGCCTTCTTCAAGCTTTCACCTGGTGCTTTTCCTTTCCTCTTCCGAGCATGAAGCCCCTTGGTAAGCATTTTAATTGCCTAAGTGTCCATCTCTACAACGAAGAAGGAATCGCGATCAATAACGTATGCATACAAAAACTTATAAAAGTTTGCAAAGTAGAAAAGTATACTAGCAGAGTTAGAAGGATTCAAGCCTATGTTGAACAGAGTCTGTTCTTTCAAAAGTTCAGAAAGGAGAGGAGCCCGATAAGTCTTAAGTTTATTGGTGGAGTCAAGGTCATCCCTATCTAAATTGGGAGCTCGGTGGATTGACTCTCTAAGCAGACCCCAAGAAAGAAGTTCTAACAACAGAGTGGGACAATACATGAAGAAGTACCTCTCCTTTCAATTATGGATAGAAGAAGGAGCACCTTTTAGTAATCCCTTCTTATCGAACTGGGATGAGAAGTACTACCAGTCCTTCATAGAAGGATGACATTTGAAGGTATAGTAGTTCTTAAAAGGAGAAATGGTTGAACAAACTTCAGCCAGGTGGCAAAGAAAGAGAAATTCGATCACAAACCTAAAAGAGTTCAACACTACGAAAGCTAAGATGTTCAAAAATAAAAAAGTGCAACTGCAAAAGATGAAAGAGAAAGTCTTAGTCTGGTACGAAGAGCTTCCAAGTACAGACAAAATCGGCCAGGCGGAGGAGTGCAAGCTCTATCATTGGGTCCAGGGAGTTCTAGTTTGTACTCTTGGGGGGACCTCGTATTGAATTCTAATTAATAAAAGATCGTCTGAGGTTAGGGTACAGGGGATCATGCCCGATACAAAGATCGGATGGGACATACTTTTAAAATCGATCTCATCTAAGGGATCAGGGTTTTGAAAGATTGGATCGGACGAACTCCAACAACTGGCAGACTGAGAGGTTTCTAAAGACATTCGAATCAAATGAACATCAAAAAATCTTTGAAAAATCAAGAAAATAAAAAGCAAAATCTTCTTGAAGGAATTGAAGGGACAACATGCAAGAAACACCAAAATAATCGAAGAAAAGATTGTAAAACTAACCTAGATTGATCGAGAAGGGCAACAAGATGATGGACGCAATGAAAATCAAGCAGGAAAGCACCTACAGGCAAAAGAAATAGAGAAGAAAATCAAAGAACGCTCGAGTGGGAAGAAGGATACTGAAGGAAGAAAGAAAAGAGATCAAAGAGAAGTGAGGCCCCTGGGAGAAGAAGACAAACTTAAATACCTTGCAAGACCCAAGACGATTATGATGGTAGGTCATCTTCGGTCGATCTACGATTGACACGTGTCCCACTCATCATGGTAGGTGGCTGACAGTTGATAGAACTTTAATTGCACCATACTTGGAGCAGTGCACTGGTAGGAGTCTCGAAAAATTATCTTTTTGGATCACCTCATATTTAAGAAGCTTTGGTGCCAGCGCAATAAATGCCAAGACTCTCCATCCAACGAGTGCGCCAGAAAAGAACTTTGGCAGTTACTTTTTTCATACTCCCCTCCTTCGAACCTCGAATTCGGAAGTAGGAGGACTATTGTTGGGGTTGAATCTGCTCCTGCCAAAATTTGGCTTGGTGTCTTATCTAAGGATGAGCTGAACTCCTTCAAGCTCCAGTAGGACTCCTCCCGAACTCCTTCAAGCCAGACTCCTCCAGTAGAACTCCTTCTAAACTCTTTCAAACCAGACTCCTCCAATAGAACTTCTTTCAGACTCCTTCAAGCTGGACTCCTCTAATAGAACTCTTTTCAGACTCCTTCAACCCAGACTCCTCCAATAGAACTCCTTTCGAACTCCTTCAAGCCAGACTCATCTAGTAGAACTCCTTTCGGACTCCTTCAAACCGGACTCCTCTAGTAGAACTTCTTTTGGACTCCTTCAAACCAGACTCCTCCAATCGAACTTCTTTCGAACTCCCTCCAGTATCCCAAAGAGTTTCAGTCGAACTTCTCTCTATCAATAGAAGGACCTCGGTATCAATTCTTGATACAACAAATATCAATCAACACATAGACGATCTCGAAGATATCCGAGCTCCAACTATTAAATCTCAATAGACTAGCACATCACGACAACGAATACTATCCTCCATAGCAAACTACATTTGGCCACAAACGGTCCACTACCAAGCAATTATAGTTGTCACGATTAGTTTGTTAGCGACTCCGCCTATATAAGGGACCCTTCAGATATATTTTTTTCTAAGACTCTAAACTCTACTAAAAATTTTTTTGAGTACTCCATTTCTGCTAGCCAGAATAGCTGACTTGATCATGATTTTGCCAGAGCCACCACCTACGACTCTGATCAAGATTTTATTTTGCAGATCACTAATGGTGACCTCATCTTCTCTAGCTCCAGTTTCATTCTAGCATCAACCAGATTCTACACCAACAATATTATAATAATCAAAATGATCAGGTGAGGGTGTGAGAGAGAATTGATAGGAATTTTCCTATTTGGCTAAGCTTCTGGAGTACCAAAAAGTATTTTCTGACCCTCCAAAAAGCACTTATATATGGTACAATGATGTTTGATAAAAAATTAGAAAGCTATTTTGGCTTTGCCAAAAACATGAAAAGATCTACTTGAGAAAAGCTCCATTTTGAAGCTTTTTTCAAAAATACTTTCTATCTAATATTGAGAAGCTATTTTGATTTAAATAAAATTTTCTTAATAGTCAAAATATCTACTAACAAATCTCATAATTAAATCTTATATCATATTATATTATATCATTATACTATAAATATAATATAATAAATAATAAATTAATATTATGATATATTATAAATATATAATAAAATCTATTAAAATATTATTATGTTATAAAATATAATTTGATATAATAAAAACTAATAATATAATAATATTATTATATTATAATAATATATTATATTATATTATAATATAATTTATTATTAGATTAGATTATAATTCATTATATTATGTAATATTATATAATACATCATAATTATAATATTATACTATACTATTATAATTATATTATATTATATTATATTATGATAATATAATAATATTATAATAGATTATACTATGTTTATAACATAAATATTATTATATTTTGAAAAATTATTTTATTCTTATTATCATATAATGTAATACAATATTCTAATATAATATAATATTATATTATATAAATATATAATATAATCTATTATACTTATTGGGGATAAATTTTGTTCCTGTCGAAGTCTAGTTCGGTGCTCAATCTGACGCGATCGGTAGCCATGGAAGAGCTTCAGCGGATGAATCTTGGTCGAACTCTTACAGCCGATCGAACTGCCCGATCGAGCTCCTTCGATCTCTCAGCAGCCGGGCTTTAGCCGAATTCCTCAGCAGTCGAGCTTCAGTTGGATTTCTGTAAGAGCCAAACTCTCTCCGTGCTCCTCCAGCCAGGCGCCTGCGGGAGTCGAACTCCCTCCAAGCTTCCCCTTCGATCGAACTTTTTAGGAGCCAAACTTCTCCCAGACAGCCCCTTCGGTTAGACTTCTTCAGGAGCCGGACTCTTTCCAAACATCCTCTTCGATTGGCTGAGCTCCTACAGAACTCCCAGCGATCGAGTCTTAGCTGCGCACCTCCAGCCAGACGCCTATAGGAGTCGAACTCCTTTCGAGCTTCCTCTTAAGGAGTCCAAACTCCTCCAAAATGGGTACACGTCCAAGTCCTTCAACCCTTCATTCGACCTCGAGCAGCTCAGTATCAAGACAACTACAGCCATCACCATCAGTCCGTCACAAGCGACAGTGACCCGCTATCAAGCAGCAATGGCTGTCACCATCAACCCGCTGCAGACAATGCCTTCCACTGAGACTGACTCCGTCGGACCTCGAGTGGCCCGCCAGCACGCGGCTACAGCTGTCACTATCAAGCTCCACCTATAAAAAGGATCCTCCAGATATGTTAACTCGAATCTCTGATTTCTAAGCTTTAAGCTCTAAGCTCTCCTCTTCTTTTCTAAGCTTTGCGGAACTCATTTTCAAGCACTCCATTCCTATTGGCCAGAGTAGACTTGATCATCGGAGGGTCCTACCGGAGCCACCCCCCACCGGCTTCGGATGGGACTTTATTTTACAGGTCCTCGATGGCGACCTCGTCCACCTCCACTCCAACTGCTTCCGACGATGATCAGTTTCTGCATCAATAGATTGGTGCTAGAGGAAGGGCCCCTGAACCTCCGAGGTCCCCTTGTTCTTAAAGGAGTGCTCAACGATGATTTTTCTTTTTCCTCTCCGGAGATCTCTCTTCTCCCTCTCTAGAGTTCTCTCTCGAAGAGAAAATGCCTCTAAGGAGAGCTTCAACTCGACAATCGGTGGCCTGTGCGCCAAGTCCATCTACTCCCGTTTCAGCCCCAACAGCCCAGGTTTCATCCGAAGCCACCGTAGATATGGAGTAGTTCAACCTACTGGTCAGGTTCATGGCCCCACCGAGATGATGTAGGACGTGCAACATCCTCCGACGGAGACTTTGCCAGCAAACCCGCCATGAGGATGCGAGGAACCAGCCTTAAAAAAGAGCATTTGGGCATACCAATCGCCCTTTGGAAGGAGAAATGGAGAGCAGAAGGTTTTACAAGGAGGGTGGAACGAAGTTTGGCCGCATTCACGACCTCCCAGCGCAAGCAAGGCCGAACTCCCCCTCGAGCTCACCATCAAGGAAGCCCCATAGAAGGTCTCACAAGAAGGCATAACGAAGTTCGCCCGCATTCACGACCCCTAGCGCAAGCGAGGCCGAACTCCCCCTCGAGCTCACCGTCAAGGAATTCCGGACAAAGGAGTATGAAGTCCCCCCGATGAAAGCTTTAGGCCGAGTGGAGTTCGGTGCAAGCGAGGCCGAACTCCCCCTCGAGTATGTCATCAAAAAAATCCCCAACAAAGATTTCACAGGTGGAATGAAGTTCGGCCACGCTCATGACCACCCCAGTGCACGCGAGGCCGAACTCGCCCTTAAGTATGTCTTTAAGGAAGCCCCTACAAAGAATTTACAGGGGTGAAATGAAGTTTGGGCAAGCAAGACCGAGCTCCCCCTCGAGCTCGTCGTCAAGGAAGTCCGGACAAAAAAGCATGAAGTTCTCCCACGAAGGTTTCACAGGAACTTCAACCACGCTCACGACCTCCCCAGCACAAGCAAGGCCCGAACTCCTCGAGCTCACCACCAAGGAAGCCCCAACAGAAAGGGCGCGAAGAAGTCCTCCTCCCGAAAGGTTCCACGACCACGCCCCCTTCAAACATGCGTGATCGAAGCGAGTAATGGCCCCACCATCGCGACCACAGCCACAACACTGAGGAATACATTCAGCTCTAAGACGAAATTGAGGAGCTCATCAGAAAGGGGCGGCTGGATAAATTCCTCCAATGTTAGCCTGAAGTAGGAGAAGATCGATCAACGGTGCTGCCATAACCAGAAACAACAAGAAGGTCGGCTGCCTCACGACATCATCAATATTACCCCCGGGAGGAGCTTGGTACATCGACGATTCATCACCTCCCAGGATCAAAGCCAAGAGAAGCATGCTCTAAATTGAGGAGGCCAGCATAAGATAGAAAAGGTCATCCGCATGAAGAAATGCGGAGGAATAACGCTACCACAACCCTGAAATATAAAAAATTCGGAAATGCGTTGCCAGTAACTTTCTTTCAATAAAATTCTTTCCTTTCAATAATATTATTTCTGGACGCAAAAACTATGTGATGACAGAAAAAGAAGCAGTTAATAGTTGCCGTGTTAGAAACAGGAGGAGAACCTCATCCTAACATGGGCAGATCAAAGACCTTCAACCTCGACTAGAGATAAGATCTCTCCCAAGCGACCGAGACAACCTCGGTCAGAGATGAGATCTCTTCCGAGCGATCGAGACAACCTCGATCAGAGATCAGATCTCTCCCGAGTGATCGAGTCAACCTCGACTAGAGATAATATCTCTTCCGAGCGATCGAGACAACCTCGGCTAGAGATAAGATCTCTCCCGAGCGACAACCTCGACCAGAGATAAGATCTCTCTCGAGCGACCGCGACAACCTCGGCTAGAGATAAGATCTCTCCCGAGCGATCGATGATAACCTCGGCTAAAGATAAGATCTCTCGCGAGCGACCGAGACAACCTCGACCAGAGATAAGATCTCTCTCGAGTGACCGATGACAATCTCGGCTAGAGATCAGATCTCTCCCAAGCGATCAAGTCAATCTCGACTAGAGATAAGATCTCTTTTGAGCGATCGAGACAAACCTCGGCCAGAGATAAGATCTCTTCCGAGCGACAACCTCGGTCAAAGATAAGATTTCTTCCGAGCGACCGTGACAACCTCGACTAGAGATAAGATAGAGCAACCGCGATAACCTCGACCAGAGATAAGATCTCTTCCAAGCGACGCGACAACCTCGACCATAGATAAGATCTCTCTCGAGCGACCGCGATAACCTCGACCAAAGATAAGATCTCTCTCGAGCGACAACCTCGGCCAAAAATAAGATCTCTTCCGAGCGACCGTGACAACCTCGGTTAGAGATAAGATCTCTCCCGAGCGATCGAGACAACCTCAGCTAGAGATAAGATCTCTTCCGAGCGACCGTGTCAACCTCGACTAGAGATGAGATCTCTCCCGAGCGACAACCTCGGTCAGAGATAAGATCTCTCCCGAGACAACCTCGACCAGAGATAAGATCTCTCCCAAGCGACAACCTCGACCAGAGATAAGATCTCTTTCGAGCGACCGTGGACAAACTTGGCTAGAGATAAGATCTCTCCCGAGCGACCGAGCCAACATTGGCCAGAGATAAGATCTCTTCCGAACTTCGAAGATCCTCGTCCGCTGCCCATTAGGAACAGGAGGAAAACCTCATCCTAACGCGAGCAAAGTAGAAGGCCCCATTCACAAGGGATGGGATGGGAGGAGGGCCCTGATAGCGGCCCTTATATGCCCCACAGTCCGTTAGGAGGAGAACCTCATTCTAACGCGAGCAAAGTTCAAGTCCGAGCTCTGAAGTCTATAAGAGATAGGATCTCCATCAACCTCGGCCAGAGATAGGATCTCTTTCGAGCACCCGCATCAACCTCGACTATAGGAGATAAGATCTCCCTCGAGGGTCCGCAGCAACCTCGACCAGAGATAAGATCAGAGACAACCTCGACCGCAGAAGATAAGATCTCCCCTGAGGGTCTGCAGCAATCTCGACCAGAGATGAGATCTCTCCCGAGCCCCCGAGTCAATCTCGATCAGAGATAAGATCAAAGACAACCTCGGCTGCAGGAGATAAGATCTCCCCCGGGGCAACCTCGACCGCAGGAGATAAGATCTCCCTCGAGGGTCCGGGCCAACTTCGGCTGCAGGAGATAAGATCTCCTCCAAGGCAAACTTGGCTGCAGGAGATAAGATCTTCCTCGAGCGTCCGCATCAACCTTGGCTGCAGGAGATCTCCCCCGAGGCAACCTCAGTTGCAGGAGATAAGATCTCCTCCGAGTGACTGCATCAACCTCAGCTAGAGACGAGCGACTGAGTCAGCCTCGACTGCTGAAGATAATATCACCCTCCGAGGAGCTCAACCCCCGACCTCGACCGCATGAGATAAGATCTACTTCAACCTCGGCTGGAGATGAGATCTCCCTCGGGCTTCAATATCAACACCAACATCGGCTGGAGATGAGATCTCCCCCGAGCTTCGACTTGAACCAGCATGGAGCCTAGAAGAGGACTTCGACAGTCGCCTTTTCTACACTCCCTTCCTTTGAGTTTCGAACTCAGGAGTGGGGGGGACTATTGTTGGGGATAAACTCCGCTCCTGTCGAAGCCCAGTTCGGTGCTCAACCTGACGCAACCGGTAGCCACGGAAGAGCTTCAACGGATGGGTCTTGGTCGAACTCCTACAGCTGGCCAAACTGCCTAGCAACCGAGCTCCTTCAATCTCTCAATGGTCGGGCTTTAGCCAAACTCCTCAGCGACCGAGCTTTAGTTGGATTCCCGCAAGAGCCGAACTCTCTCCGCGCTCCTCCAGCCAGGCGCCTGCGAGAGCCAAACTCCCTCCAAGCTTCTCCTTCGATCGAACTTTTTTAGGAGCCAAATTCCTCCTAGACAGCCCCTTCGACCGAACTTCTTCAGGAGTCGGACTCTTCCCATATATCTCCTTCGGCCAACCGAGCTCCTATCGAACTCCCAGCGATCGAGTCTTAGCCGTGCACCTCCAGCCAGACGCCTACGAGAGCCAAACTCCTTCTGAGCTTCCTCTTGAGGAGTCCGAACTCCTCCAAAATGGGTACACATCCAAGTCCTTCAACCCTTCATTCGACCCTGAGCAGCTTAGTATCAAGACAGCTGCAGTCATCACCATCAGTCCACCACAAGCGACAGCGACCCACTACCAGGTGGCGATGGCTGTCACCATCAATCCACTACAGACGGCGCCTTCCCCTAGGACTGACTCCATCGGACCTCGAGCGGCCCATCAGCATGCGGCTACAGTTGTCACATCAAGCTTCGCCTATAAAAAGGACCCTTCAGATATGCTAACTCGAATCTCTGATCTCTAAGCTTTAAGCTCTAAGCTCCCCTCTTCTTCTCTAAGCTTTGTGGAACTCATTTTCGAGCACTCCATTCCTATTGGCCAGAGCTAACTTGATCGTCGGAGGGTCCTGCCGGAGCCACCCCCCACTAGCTTCGGATGGGACTTTATTTTGCAGGTCCCCAGTAGCGACCTCGTCCACCTCCGCTCCAGCTGCTTCCGACGACAATCAGTTTCTACGTCAACAGATTTGGCAGTCGCCTTTTCTGCACTCTCTTCCTTCGAGTTTCGAACTCGAGAATGGGAGGGACTATTGTTGGGGATAAATCCCGCTCCTATTGAAGTTCAGTTCGGTGCTCAGCTTGATGCAATCGATAGCCACGGAAGAGCTTCAGTGGGCAGGCCTTGATCGAACTCCTACAACCGATCGAACTGCTTAGCGGTCAGGCTCCTTCGAACTCTCAGCGATCGAGCTTTAGCCGAACTCCTCAGCGGTCGAGCTTCAGTTGGATTCCCGTAAGAGCCAAACTCTCTCCACGCTCCTCCAGCTAGGCGCCTGTGGGAGTCGAACTCCCTCCAAGCTTTTTCTTCGATCGGATATTTTCAGGAGCCGGACTCCTCCCAGACAGCCCCTTCGACTGGACTTCTTCAGGAGCCGAACTCTTTTCAGACATCTCCTTCGGTCGGTCAAGCTCCTACCGAACTCCCAGCGTCGAGTCTTAGCCACGCACCTCCAGTCAGACGCCTACGGGAGCTGAATTCCTTCCGAGCTTCGTCTTGAGGAGTCCGAACTCCTTCGAAATGGGTACATATCCAAGTCCTTCAACCCTTCATTCGGCCTCGAGCGGCTCAGTATCAAGACAGCTGCAGCCATCACCATCAGTCCGCCGCAAGCGACAGCGACCCGCTACCAGACAGCGATGGCTATCATCATCAACCTGCTATAGACAGCGCCTTTCTCTGACTCCGTCAGACCTCGAGCGGCTCGCCAGCACACGGCTACAGCTGTCATGATCAAGCTCCGCCTATAAAAAAATCCTCCAAATACGCTAACTCAAATCTCTGATCTCTAAGCCCTAAGCTCTCCTTTTCTTCCTAAGCTCTATGGAACTCATTCCCGAGCACTCCATTCCTGTTAGCCAGAGCTGACTTGATCGTCGGAGGGTCCTGCCAGAGCCACCCCCCATCGACTTCGGATGGGACTTTGTTTTGCAGGTCCCCGACGGCGACCTCGTTCACCTCCGCTCCAGCTGCTTCCAACGATGATCAATTTCTGCGTCAACCATACTATTATTATATTATAAAAATATAATTTGATATATTAATAACTAATAATAATATTATATTATTATATTATAATAATATAATATAATATGTTATATTATAATTTATTATTAAATTAGGTTATAATCTATTAGCATTATATATTACATCATAATTACAATAATATTATTTTATATTATAATTTTGTATTACATTATATGATGATAATAATAATATAATATTTTAAAATATAATTATATTTATGTTATAAATTAATAAATATCTATAAGATTTATATATATAATATAATTATAATATATATATATATATATATAATTATTTATTATAATTTTATTACTAATATATTATTTTACATTATAAATTATCTAACAATTATAATATTATTATATTATATTATAATATTATGTTATATTATATGATAATAATATTATATAATATAATAATAATTTAATATATAATATTATATTATATTATTTTTAATTATATAATATTATATAATATCTTTTATTATTATTTTATCATATTAAAAATATTTTTTTATTTTATTTGCCAAACATATGTTAAAGTTCTAAAGCATGTTATAAATATAGTTACTAAATAGTAAATAATTTTTTATAAAAATTTTAATTTTAAAAACTCTACTACCAACAGCAATTCTAAATAGAGCCCACGTCATCTTCCTTAAATTGCTTCTAATTATTGTTCTTTTCTTTTTAAGTTTATTCTTGAAATCTCTTGGAAATCTCCTTTTCGATTTAAGAAGTTTTGATTGTATTATCCCCATTCAGGAGACATTGTTTGCACTGCATTAAATATCCCTATTAGTGATGCTATGTATTGTATGACCAGAAGATTGGAACTATTTAAAAGAAGGTTGAGATCATGGAATAGGCGGGTATTGGGTAATATTTGTATAGGACTAGAGGAAGCTGAAAAAGTGATACTTGAGTTACAAAAGGAGTGTGATGAGGGAAGTTTTTTTTATCGTGATTTATTTGTTTTCCACTCTAATCTTGCTCAACATAACTTGTATGCCAACAAGAAACCATGTGGAGATAAAAATGAAAAATTACATGACTTAAGGAGGGGGATAGGACTATGAGATTTTTTTCATTACGCTTATTCGGTTGGAGAAGAAATAGAATATGTTTTCTTAAAGCTGGTAACAGTAATAATGTTGAGGATGACAATGATATTAGAAATGAGTTATTTAATTTTTTTAGTACCATATGGCAGAGTGATGAGAATAGATCCGGCTACTTTTCTACCACCTAATACTATTTTATCGGAAGCTGATATTGAGATGCTTCTTAGGGAGGTTTCACAGGTTGTAGTTGACTCCCAACTACATTCTATGTTAAGGGATAAAGCTCGCGGGCCCTGATGATTTTCCACATTTTTTCTTGAAATATTATTAGTCCATTATTCAGAGCGATCTGTATTTGGATGTGCACATTTTTTCTATTGCATGAATAATTGTATGAATATATATAGATGTGTACCAGTTAACACTTGATATTTATGATTGTATGGATATATATATTTTTCTTATTGCATAAGCAAATTATTCACTATTATGATATATGTACCAACATATTTTTCGGGATCATTATTGACCAAAAAAAAAAAGTATATGAAGATATTTAATGCATTGAACGATAAATATATCCATTCATGGCTTAATAACACTCATTATATAAAGATCCCAAAAGTTTTGATTACTGACATTAAGCCTCCAAAAGTTACCAAAAAGAACATTGAGATCCCACAAGTTTTCGTATAAAGTGAACTACTTTAGATCCTCGTTCTTAGCACTCCACTTCAGTGCCAATACAGCATCAGACACTCTATCAAATAGTTTTTCCTCCCTTCGCAGATACGGAGCTCAGTTTGTTCATGTAGTCTCTTGTATGTGGTGATGGTGGGGGAATCATATAATTAAAAAAATCCACTTCTTTCCTGTATTAAGAAATTAAAGAAATGGATGAGCTATGGATGATAAAAATCAAAAAAAAATTAGGAGGCTTGCTTCCTCAAAAATGGAGCAGCTAAAAAACTTTTGGCTAGCATTAGCCGTAGTCCATAAGGTCTTCATAGATGCCCTAAACCCCCAATCACAATACATTATGGTGTTTTGGCTAGAGCATTTGGTGGAGGAGGCATGGCTGCTAGTGATCAAAATCATTATAGTCTAAATTTTCATCTCTTCCTTCGATCTATTCTCTCCTTTCTACGTCTTGTACGCTTGATTTATGCTCCAATCTCTCCCTCCCTCTTCTTTTCCACTTCTCGAAAGAGCACTTATGGTATTTTATAAGATTTAACTTTTTAGATAACCCTCATGTTATATAACCCTCATGTTATAATATAATCTAACGAAGATAGATGGCTGAAACTCTTTGCAACATTTTTAAAGTTTTGGAATTCTTTTAAAACTTTTTTTCTTTTAAGATCCAAGTATAAATAGGTCAAAATTCAATTAGTGTTGCTATAAATTTCTCAAAAAAAAATATTCCTGAGGACTCTGAAGATGTATGCTACCGACTCCATGGCTTCCTATTCAACTACAAGCCTAGACATTGCTCTCAGCCAAAAAACAAGTCTACCGATACCAGCATTCCATGCACCAGATTGCTACCCAGACAATCGCTCCTATGTAGTATTAGTAACTTCTGCATCTTCTTAATGAGTTTAATAAACCATCTACATGCTAGACCAATCTTGTAAGGAATTTTAGATATTTTGTTTGCTCTACATGGTCATCCTTTTGGATTATATTACAACTGCAACTGATCATATGGTCTCCATCCCAGACCTCTTATGTTCCATTGTGACACATCCTACGGCTCATCTTACCCCTTAAATTTGTTATGGGTATTCCTTACAAGCTCACACATGACATAAATTTTCTCCGGCCTTTGTGTTTTAGGGATCTCTTAACTAGGAAGGAGATTGATTAGGATAATGAACGTGGGGGTTTATACTTGAAAATGAATATGCATGTGCATCATTTTCAGCATCTACATTGTTTGATTTATAGCGTAGGCATCTTGGACACCGCTCTCATAAGCGGCTGTATAAACCATGTACCGTTCGTTCCCTCTCTCCACTAATGATAACACTATTTGTGACATTTGCCCAAAAGCAAAACAATCTCATTGGCCATTTTTTAATACTTCGATTAAATGTACCGCGCCTTTTCAATTTATTTGGAGCAGTTATTCCATGGCTTCTACTAATTGTGCTCGTTTTTTCTTAACCATTATTGGTGATTGTTCTCAGACACTTTTAAAGCATTTCAAATTTAAAACTTTTTTCATATTACAATATTTTTATGCATGTCCAACATCAATAATGGTTACCCCATTATATAGATTCGCTCCAATAATAGCTCGGCATTTTTTTCCAATCAAATCAAAAGTTAATTCTTGTATGAGGCGATATACACCGAAGAATCCCAATAAAATATCATTACGTCGATGGTACACAATTTTTTAGCTGAACTAGGCCCTTTCGCAAAGATTTTGCTGGGGTTATTGAATTTGCTCCTCCTAATTTGATATCTATACTATGACTTATAGTCAAAATCACCGATTGAACGAGGGATAATGTCCAAACTTCAATTGAAGTCTGATTTTGCCGATTATAAATCAAAAATAAAACTCAGACGACTCACCACCGAACAAACCAATTATCAACTGGCCTTCATGCCCAACTCATAGTCGGTGACCAAATTAGCAACCAACTATCAATCAACAAACCAATTAATAGTCGGTAACTTTCAACTGATTTTCCTAATGAACAAAACGACTCAGACAACCGACTAATCATCAACTCACAGTCAATCGATATAATAATGACACTGACATATAATCAGCATAAGATTTACTGACATATAGTCGGCATATTATAAACTGCCAGTGCAAAGCGTGCATAACTGCAATTCATGGAGTTTAACTATTCATCCCACGATCAGATAACATCAAAATAAACGGGACTCACATGCCAAACCGTTACAAACAATTACCAATAATTTGCTTATAAAAGAAAAGTAAATAAACGATATTTGTAAGACAAATATGGGAGATACTCTAACAATTTTAACTCTATTTATCTATTCGACTACTCCTCCACTGACTTAAGCATCAAAGAGTCCGCATCGAAAATGCTTTCGGTCAGTGTGGACTTCTTTCACATACGATCTCCTCCAACGACTGGCACATTAAAGAAATGGCCGCAACAGATTACGCGCCAGGTGGGAGGGAATCCATACTATAATGGCAAATACACGAGCTCAAAACATCAATGGTTGTAGCAGACAATCTTCCCACCCGAAAGATCCTCCTCCTATGGTAGAGCCCAATTCTTCACATCCAGCCATTACAGCAGACGCCCAAACTCAACAACTCGCTGCACTGATGCATCAAACGAGAGTTTTAATGAAAGTGATGCATAGCCTCCAATAGCAACAATAACAATCGATGGCGGAAGAGCCGACGGCACATACAATGCCATCCAGACACAATGCCGTGCTCCACGATGATCCTTGTCTCCCTCATTAGAACAATGATCGGCATGGCATTCCCATCATGCTGAGCCATCACCATCCCAACATTCACATCATGCTACCTGCCATACACGACGGTCTCCTCTTCGATGTAGTATTAAGAAATGGAAGAAACCATGTCTACCATCAACTTCCAAATCCTTGAGCTCTTCAAGTTCTACCCCTAAATTCTTGCAAAAGCTGCGGCTCGACAACTGCGAACGTAAATTCAAAGAAATCGACCATCAACTCATCCGATTATGGATGACAATCAAGAGGGTCCAAGCTACCTCAGCATCCGCACAGCCCCCCATTTTTTCGACACATCATGAATGAGCCCATTCCATCTCGATTCAAGATGCTGCAAATAGAGTCGTACGATAGCTCGACAGACCCAATTGATCATCTGAAGAGTTATAAAACTCTCATAATGATTCAAGGAGCTTCCAATGCCTTCTTATGCAAAGGCTTCTCGGTAACTATTTGGAAGGTTGCTTAGGCCTGATATTTTGGGCTTCAGCTGAGAAGCAACACTACTTCGATCAGCTCAAAGATTCGTTCATGGCACGTTTTAGCACCAGCCGAAGGATGCTGCAAACCTCCGATAGTCTCTTCTCCATAAAATAAAATGAAGAAGAGACATTACGAAACTTCGTGGCATAATTCAACATTGTCATACTCAAGGTCAAAAACCTGAATAAATATAGAGCCATTTCGACCATGAAAAGAGGTTTGAGAGGGCCCAAGTTTACTTATTCCCTGGATAAAAATCACCCTCGAACATATGCTGAACTTCTAGAGCGCGCATTCAAACATATTCGCATGAATGAAGATGCTACTGACCGACGCCAGTCAAACAAAAAGATCAGAAAAAGAAGTAGAAGAAGAGTAGAGCTCCTGCTAAACTCAGCCGGCAACTGACCGCCATCCTAATAGAAAAGGCCGAATAAATACGGCACTAAATATGACTCCTATACTCCGCTGACTGCTCCTCGTGCGCAAATTCTGATGGAAATCGAAGGAGTAGACTACCTCCAACACCCCCACCAATGAAAGCCTCGACAAGAAGCAAGGATAGAAAGTACTGTTGGTTTCATCGTGATCACGATCATGACACCGAACAGTACATCCAACTCAAGGATGAAATCGAAGCCCTGATTCATTGAGGCTTCCTCGGTAGGTATCGGTGTGATCCTCCAACTCAACCTCCTGCCGATCGACAACCTCAGCACCAACTTAAGAAAATGCATGATAACCAAGCAATGATAGGAGTCATCAATATGATTTTCGGACAATCGAGGGATTGAGGGGTAACTTTCGAAGAAGAATCGACAAAGAAATGATGCAAAAATAATGTTATTTCCTTTTTGGATGATGATGTATGAAAAATTTAAACTTTCCGTAATGATACTATCGTTGTTTCGACAACAATAGCTAATTATGATGTAAAAAAAATCCTTATGGATAACAAAAGTTTGACTGACGTTCTTTTTTATTCGACTTTCTTCCAAATACGACTACCGATTGATCGACTCAAAAAAATTTCTACATCTTTAGTCGGTTTTACTAGAGACGCAATCAACATGGAAGGAGAAATTACTATCCCTCTCACTGTAGGGATTGAACCATGATAAAATACCATTCTTGTTACATTCACGATTCTTATTACTTTCATGGTTATCCGAATTTCTTTGGCTTATAATGCCATACTTGGACGACTCGCACTCAATGCACTAAAAGTAATTGTGTCGACTTTCCATCTTCTCATCTGATTCCCAACTCGAGAAGGAATAGGCAAAATGCGTGGGGATCAACGACTGGCCAGACGTTGCTTCATGATTTCCACTAAATGTGCTAAGCCCGAAGATCCTCTAACGATCGATAAACTCAATCACAGAAAAAATAAAGAAAGGGATGAACCAGCGAAACAACTGATGATGATAACATTAAAAGAGGAAGATCCAACAAAAATCGTTTCGATCAGATCATAGCTGTCTAACCTAGAGTGAAACCAATTAATAGAATTGCTAAGGGCAAACACCAATATCTTCATTAGGTCGGCAACCAACATGCCAAGAATTTTCTCAAAAGTAATAACTTACCGACTAAATATCGATCCAAAAGTTAAACCGGTGAGACAAAAGAAAAGACCTTTCGCCCTCGAAAGACAAAAAGATCATTGATGAAGAGGTTGACAAACTCCTCACTACCGACTTCATCAAAGAAACTATCCCGACTAGCTCGCTAATGTCATGATAGTAAGAAAAGCCAATGAAAAATGATGAATCTGCATCGAGTATACCAACTTAGATGAAGCCTGTCCGAAGGACAACTTTCCTTTGCCAAAAATTGATCAGCTAGTCGATGCAATATCGGAAAACTAATTATTGACATTCATGGATGCCTTTATGGGTTACAATCAAATCTGAATGGAACCGGAAGATGAGAAGCACACAACCTTTATAACTAACAAAGGCATTTACTATTATAAGGTGATGATATTCGATTTAAAAAATGCCAAAATAAATCATCAATAGTTAGTCAAGAAGGTTTTTAAAAATCAAATCGAGCGAAATATGCAAGTCTACATCGATGACATGTTGGTAAAAAGTGCCCAATCTTATGACCACGTCCGAGATTTGGAAGTCTTTGATACACTTCGATGACATCGGATGAAGTTAAATCCGACTAAGTGTGCTTTTGGCCTAACTGCCAAAAAATTTTTTAGATTTTTTATATCCTAATGAGAAATCGAGGCCAACCCAGAGAAAATTAAGACCATCGATATGAAGAACCCAAGTTCCAAAATGAAGATACAGCAATTAAATGGAAGAATTATCGCACTCAACTGATTTATCTCGAAGTCGGCTGAAAGGTGTCTTTCTTCAAAACTTTATGACAAATGGACTTCTCAAGGTCAGATGAATATAAATTATTGAAAATAGTGATCCAAAACCAATCGTCAGCCAATTAATGATTGTACTATTTTTTGTACTTAAATATAAATTATTAATAAATAAAATTTATTTTGATATTTTATCATCACAAAATCTCACATCTTCTAATGAACTTCTGTGTTGTGGTGATTTTCTTAGAACTATTTAGAATCGACGAAGAAGAATTTATCATTTAGTCTTTAAACATATTCATGACCAAATAATACGTTGTTAACAAGGACGACAATATTTATCGAGTATAGATTATTGTATGTCATATGGATTGATTGTCCTCTTAACCAAAGAGTGTGTAGACACTGGTATAGCATGCAGATGAGATGTAGGAATATATCTGCACTGAACGTGACCAACTCTGAATCTCTTCTACTGTCAAGATTTACTCAAATGAAATATTGGTATAAGTGTCCCTCCAACCTGAGATCACCGTGGTGACTTTCAAGCAACTCACTGTGCTTTGATGTCGGACTACCTAAATTTCTAATTCAGTGATGGAAGATTTCTGGGCATAGTCAAGTACTTAAGAAATTGATACGGGTATCAAGATGGGATTGACCACTTCCGATTTCAGGAGCTGTGTTCAATTATGTTTCAATTTAGCAAATCCTTGATGAGGATAGTCCTAGTGAGAAGTCATGAGGCTAATTGTTTTGAGACATGATTTGGATGACAATTTAACTTCGAATCATCCTATACACAGAGGTCAAACGAATGAATTATGTGATAACCATATTCACGAAGGTTTTGAGTGTAGCAATTGTAACTATTCGACCTATCCAGATATCGAATACCATTGCAAGATGATCATTTTGATTAGTACAAAAATTAATTTCTGTACTACCGACTTAGGTTCGAACCTGCAAGATCACACACACTAGCGGTTCCTACTTGATCTAATGGCTGATGAAGAATCCCACTATACTGAAACTCTATAGTCAAGAGTCCCACTGAACTAGAACTCTTCGACTGAGAGTCTTACTGCATTAGGACTTTAAGTTCTGATTATCTAGGACTCTATGATCAGGAGTCTTAGTGGACTAAAACTCTATGATCAAGAGTTCCACTGGACTGGGACTCTTCGACCAAGAGTCCTACTGCTCTAGGACTTTGAGTCCTGCTCTGAAACTCTGTGATCGAGAGTCTAGACTCTGTAATCACGAGTTCTACTCATTTCGAACACTGCGATCAAGATTCTTACTAGTTTGGAACTCTTCAATCGAGAATTTCATTTTGATGAGACTCTGTTGTCCGAAACCCATTGGATTTGAATTCTATATTTATGAGATATTTAATTAGTGATTTGATCGCTAATTAACTCAATTTGATTGAATAATTATTTTTGGATCAAGTCCAACTAAATTAGATTCAGTTGGATTTGATCCGATTAAATTATGAGATAACCTAATTGCCAAGAAAGTATAATAGCTGATTTGATCGGGGGTTGGACTTATTTAATTCTTGATTTGATTAAGAATTAACTGAGCATAATTAAGCCTAAATGAGTTGGATTTAATCTGATCTAATTGAGTCTAACTAATTTAGATTGGATTGGTTTAATTAGATAAATAATTATGAGACTAGTTTGACCTAGTCTTCCATGTGCCACCTCACCCTCTTTGCATCATTTTTTTCTCCATAAGAAAGATGTTCTCGTGAATTATTTTCCATGCAAAAGAAGGCTTGCACCCTCCCTTCTCACGTCCTAAATGGATGGGCTTGATCTGGTTGTAATTTGAATTCAAATGAGATTTGAATTCAAATGGCAAACCACTTCATCCCAACTCTTCCACATGTCATCTTGACTTGTGCACCCTCTATAAAATTCCTAAAATTTTTTCTGGGATCAAGTTTTTTTGAGACTCCTCTCCTTTGATTCTTGAGCCCTTCCATAGCCTGAAAAAAATAAGAAGAAAAATTGGGAGAGAAAACTAGGTGCCAGGGTTTGAGTGCTATGCTGCCCAAGATCTTGATCTAGGGTTTCTATTCTTATTTCGCAAGATCTGAGTATCAGATCTTTGTAAGACTTTTTTGAGTACTTCCTTATCCTCTATTCTACACATCCTATTGATCTGGAGCATCTAAAGTTTTAATGAAGGAAGATTGAAATTGTTCAATCAGATCTAGCTATCAGGAGCGTTCTTCGTCGAGCTAGCACTCAGAAGGAGCCGATCGGGATCAGAAACTCGTGTGGACCATCCATGGAGGCCAGATACGTATGTGACTACATCACGATGATCAGATCTACCTAATGTTCACACCGATGGTGACTCGATTGCAGAGATCATCTACCCATACAAGGTAAAATATTCTGAACACGTAATATAGTAAAAATATTTTACTATTCATTATTCTTATTTTTAGATTTAATTGCATGCACATATATTTCATATTAGATCCTGATATTGTAGGATTTATAGATTAGATCTATAACTTTTTAAAATTAATTAAATTAATTTTTATTTTTACTATAATTATTTTTTTAAAAAAAATTGAATGTAGAGCTAGCAATCCTTCAATGGTATCAAAGTATCCAAGTTATATAATGTGATCTATATACATGTTTAGATTATTTTTTAGATTATATCTAAATAATAATCTAATTTTTTAGATCTAAAAATAAAATAACATGATCGCACGGATCGTAGATTATCCTACTATAGGATTTATCTCCTATAGTGTAGGTTGTCCTGGTACATGCTCATCTAGATTATTAAATCATAATATTTAATCATGAATAAGAGTTTAGATTACATCTAATTTGATTCCTAATTTTTTATATATTATACATAGATCTAAATTAAAACCTATAACTAATACTGTTTGTGAAATAAGCCAACCCAATTTTTGAAATAGGTCGACCCATTTGGTGAACAGTATTAAGTGGTGTTGAACCTTTCAGAACTTTGAAAAATATTTTTCGAAATGCTGAACCACAACCCTGTGCCCAAAAACTTAATTAAGAATTAAGTATGTTGAATTAGAATCTAGAATTATGAATTAAAGATTCTAAGTCATTAATCATAAAATGTGGGTTATTGGATTAGATGAATTAGGTTCATTAATTGGGTTAGACCTAAAATTAGTTAAAAAATGGGCTAATTTAGAGTAATTGATTAAATCTAATCAAATGTTGATTTAGATTAGATCAAAGACTCTTTAGACTCAATTATAATAGTTATAGTTAGTCAAGTCCATGCCTTTAACGAAGACCAAATGGACTTGATTCGTGGCTATGCGGTCAAATTCGAAATTACTAGACTGGTTAAATTAAAACTAATAAATCGGATGGTGTCTAAGGTAAGTCTGACAGACCAGACCAGTGATTTTTAATTGAAAGCTACTCGCATTAATTCAATCTTTGATGAGTTAATGGCATATCTCTTCCACTGATCTTACTTACCTAGCCATCCTGGTGAGTTAGATTTTGATTAGATCAATTGATGATTTGGGCTCATCCATGTCAATTAGGTAAATCGGTGTGACTGATTTAGGTGCTCCTAATGCCGGCTTTAATTAGATCCTTTTTTATCTGACTTGATGAAGTTAGTGAAAAAATCAAAATTGGCTGGTCAATTTTCTTTAAAAATGAGTTAACCAAATTCTCCAAAATTATTAGGTTCTTAAAAATGAAATAGTTATAATGATAACTAGATCATAGCCTCCAATTAAATTGAGTGATAATGAGTCTATTAGTTTAATAATCATTGGAGGCCGAAAGGCTTGATACTTATTAACTAATAGAATTATCATTCATAATATGATAATTTGATCGTGTCTTTCTAATGGTGGTCAGGTTGATCGGCCAAAGTCAGGCCTGATCATTCGTTGGTCAAATACACCAGATATGGTCATGTTAATGGTTGGACCTAACCAGATCTTTTCAGTGGAGGCTAAAGCCTACTGATTAGATTCCCGAGGCAAAATTAAAATACTAAAAGTTATTTAGAAAAATAATTGATTATGAACCTATCCATAGATGCATATGGATTGATCAACTAAAGTTAGCTCATATATAGTCTATATCGATTCTAGTACCCACTAAGAAATTAAAGTAATTCCTCTAATTGAAGTTGGAGGCTACCAGTTCGTATAAAATAGTAAAAGAATCTTTAGACTAAAATCCAAGTCTTTAGGATTAATAATTCATATACTAATTAGGTTTGGTTTTTCTTAATGCAAAAATGACCACTATCCTGTCGCTCCAATCGTCGTTAGACAATGACAAATTAATGGAACCCAACTTCAATAGCTGATATCGAAAGTTAAAAATCGTCCTAGAGCATGAGCGGATCTTATATGTATTGACTAATCCAGCACTTGAGAAGCCAGCTCCGAACGCTAGAGGAGCGGTCCAAGATGCTTACCAAAAGTGGCTCAATGACTACACCACCGTTCGGTGCATCATGCTAGCGGCAATGAATGACGAGTTCAGCTGTAGTTCGAAAATGCCCAGCCTCACGAGATGCTTCAAATGTTGAACGACTTCTTTGGCACGTCTAACGATGTTGAGAGGCATAAGACTAATTATGCCATTTTCAATGCCTAAATAAGGAAAGGGGTCTCAGTCACCGATCATGTATTGTACATGATCGAGATGATTGAGCACCTGAATAAGTTGGGCTTTTCTCTGCACGAGCAGCTCAGAAAGGATGCAATCCTTAATTCTTTACCTAAGTCCTTCCTTCTCATCCTTACTCATTTTTGAATGATAAAGCCTGCAGTAAATTATCATGGTTTATTAGGATTACTGCAAAACTTTGAGAAGAATTACCAGCTCCACAAAGAGACGATGAATGTACTAGAAGAGTCTTCTTCTAGTCGTCGATCCTTTAAGAAAGAAAAGAAGAACAAGAAGGTGCAGCCTTATACCGAGACGAATGACAGGGTCAGACCAAGAAGTGCAAGCCTGACCAGAGCTAGATGGAGTGCTTCTTTTGCAAGAAGCAGAGACACTAGAAGAGAAATTATCCTCAGTATATTGCCTCCTTGGACACGAACAGGTCGAAAAATAAGCATGCTATTGCTAGGCAAGATAATTATATGATAACACTTTGCAACTTCTCTATATGCAATACTACTATCTGAGTATTAAATACTGAAAGCCCTTATCATATTTGTAATTCAATATCAAATTTACAGGTCAGTAGAAGATTTGATGAAGGTGAGAGATTCCTGAATGTTAGAGATAAAAAATAAGTTTCAATTCTAGCTTTAGGAACCATGAACATTGTAATCAATTTTTATAAAGTTGTTCCTAGTGAATGTCACTTCTGTCCAAATTTTTTATTGAATGTTATTTCTGTAGCCTTTTGGCCAAGAATAGTTATCAATTTTTAATAAAAAAAAAATTATGATATCATTTTAAATGGTGTTATGGTTTATGTTAGATAATTGAATAACGATATTTATTTACTATCACAGCCTATTAACATGGTCCAATCCTTCGATAAATGCCCTAAATTAGATGATATATCAAAAATCTACCTTTGGCATTATAGGCTAGGTCCTATTACTCAAGAAAAAATTCTTGAAATTGATGATTGCGAATCACTTCCAACCTGTGAGTCTGTCTTCTAGGTAAAATAACTGAATCATCTTTTACTGAAAAGGATGAGCGAGCCGGTGAACTCTTAGATCTAGTACACACTAATGTATGTGGACCCATGAGTTCAAGTGCTAGAGGTGGATATCTTTACTTTATAACATTCACAGACGACCTATCGAGGTATGGGTATGTCTATTTAATAAGTCATAAATCGAAGTCGTTTGAAATGTTCAAACTATTCCGTAATGAAATAGAAAAGCAAACTGAAAAAAGTATTAAAACTCTTCAATCTAATCAAGGAAATGATTACCTTTCCAGCCAATTTTTGATATATCTAGGACAGAATGGAATTCTCTTCCAATTGACTCCTCTTGAAACACCACAGCATAATGATGTGTTTGAAAGGAAGAATCGAATCCTATTGGACATGGTTCAATCCATGATGAGATTTGCTAGTCTGCCTATCTTCTTATAGGGATATGCACTCGAGTCAGCCTGTTACCTCCTAAATAGGATTTCGAGTAAGTCTGTCTCCAAAACGCCATATGAGATATGGAAAGGATGTAACCCAGTACTTCGCATCTTAGAATTTATAGATGTCCGACCTATGTCAAACATTTAGTAATGGACAAGCTTGGACCTAGGTCTGACAAGTGTTATTCTATAGGATACCCAAAAGAGACCAAAGGATATTACTTCTACCTAGCTAATGAGCAAAAGATGTTTGTCAGCCTTAAGGCGGTCTTTTTGAAAAAATTCCAAGGTGAAGGGACTAATGCCTCTAAAGTCAAACTTGAGGAAGTTCGACAGATAGAAAAACCGACACAAGTAACTGAACCTGAACCGAATTTGATTAGATCAAATCTGAAGCCTATTAAACCTGCATCCTTAAGACGATCTGGTAGAGTACCACATCAACTGGATAGATACTATGGTTTATTGATCCGAGATGGTGATCCTATCGAACTCGATGAAAACGATGAGAATCTGATCACTTACATGGATGCAATGCAGAGATCCAACTCTGAAAAATGGCTTGAGGCCATAAAATCCGAAATAAAGTTCATAAAGGTCAATAATGTATGGACATTGGTTGTCCCACCTGAAAAGGTAAAATTCATAGTGTAAGTGGATCTTCAAGAGAAAAAAGAGCACAGACGAAAAGATGAAGACCTATAAAGTCCGTCTGATTGCCAAGAAGTATCATCAACGTTATGGTATAGACTATAACAAGACGTTTTCTCCTATGATAATGCTCAAATCCATTTGGATCATGCCTGCGATAGCTGCCCATCCAGGCTATGAGATCTGATAGATGGATGTGAAGACAGTTTTTCTGAATAAAGAGCTGGACGAAGATGTATATATGATATAATCTGAAGGATTTATATCCATAGATGAGTCTAAGATGTGCAAACTTCAAAGATCTATTTATAGATTGAAGCAAGCATCTCAGAGTTGGAACATACATTTTAATAGGACGATCAAAATGTATGGCTTCGTTAAGAATGGAGAAGAATCCTGTATATACAAATGGACTAATGGTCCAGTAGTTACATTTTTGGTATTATGGATGACATTCTCTTAATCGGAAATGATATTCCTGCATTACAAGGAATAAAAATCTGACTATCGTCATAGTTCTCAATGAAGGATCTGAGAGAAGCTTCCTATATTCTAGGGATGAAGATCTATAAAGATAGATCTAAAAAGTTACTTAGGTTATCCCAATTCATGTACATTAACACTATGTTGAAGAGGTTCAGCATAGAGAATTCCAAAAAGAGCTATCTATCGATAGGCCGTGAAATTTCTCTCAAAGAGATTGTCTGACAACATCTCAAAAGTGAAAGCGTATGAGTAGAATTCCATACGCTTCAATAGTGGATTCTATTATGTACGTCATGACATGTACGCGATCAAATATGGCATACTTACTAGGGGTAATGAGTAAATACCAATCTAATCCAGAAAGAACCATTGGAAGATTGTTAAAATCATCCTTAAATATTTAAAAAATACTAAGGACCAGTGGCTTATTTATGATGAGTCAAACCCGAGACTTATTGGATTTACAGACTCCAATTTCCAATCTAATCACGATGATAGCAAAAATGTGTCGAGGTATGTGTTTACCTTAATGGTGGTATTGTCAGTTGTAAGAGTTCCAAGCAGCATATTATGGCCGACTCAATTCGCAAGGTGGAATATGTCGCTGCATCAGATGCTGCCAAAGAAGCGGTGTGACTGAGAAAATTCATCACAGAGCTCAAAATAGTACCCTCCCTTGATGGTCTGGTTTATTCTACTACGACAACTTTAGAGCCATTGCTCAGGTGAAGAAATCAAAGACACCAACGAACGAAATATATTTTGCGCCACTACCACCTTATCCGAAAGATCGTGGATCAAGATGACGTCAATCTTCAGAAGATCAATGAGAAGGAGAATCTGGCCGACCCATTCACTAAAGCTATTACAGTAAAGAAGTTCGACGAATTCAACCAATTGACTTTAGTCCAAGTGGCAGATTATTGAAAATAGTATTCTAAAATCAATCGTCATCATACTATTTCTTATACTTGTATATAAATTATTAATAAATAAAATTTATTTTAATATTTTACCATCATAAAATCTCACATCTTCTAATGAACTCCTGTGTTATGATGATATCCTTAGGACTATTTAGAACTGACGAAGGAAGATTTGTCGTTTAATCTTTAAATCTGTTCGCGACCAAATGATACGTTATTACCAAGAATGACAATGTTTATCGAGTATAGATTTTGATTGTCCTCTTAATCAAGAAGTATGCGATACTGGTATGGCATGCAGGTGAGATATAGAGGTACATCTATACTGAACGTGATCATCTCTGAAGCTTTTCTATTGTCAAGATTTGCTCTGGTGGAATATGGATATAAGTGTCTCTCTGATCTGAGATCACCACAGTGACTTCCAAGCAACTCACTGTGCTTTGATGCTGGACTACTTAAATTTCTAATTTAGTAATGAAAGATTTCTAAGCACAATCAAGTACTTGAGAAGTCGGTGCATGCATCAAGATGGGATTAACCACTCCTAATTTCAAGAGCTGTATTAAATTATGTTTCAATTTGGCAAATCCTTAGCCTTGATAGTCCTAGTAAGGAGTCACGAAACTAATTGCTTTGATACATGATTTAGATGTACTTATCAGGGTTGACAGTTTAACTCTAAATCATTCTATACACAGAGGTCAAAGGTATAAATTATGTAATAACCATATTCACGTAGATTTTGAGTGTTGCGATTGCAACTACTCGACCTATCCGGATGTCGGGTACCATTGCTAGATAGTCACTTTGATTAGTACAAAAAATTATTTCTTTACTACCGACTTAAGTTCGAACCTATGGGGTCACACACTAGAGATTTCTATCTAATCTGATGGGTAGTGAAGAGTCCCACTGGACTGGGACTCTTCAACTGACAGTCTTACTGCATTAGGACTCTAAGTTCTGATTGTCTGGGACTCTGTGATTAAAAGTTCCACTAGACTGGGACTCTTCGACCAAGAATCTTACTGCTTTGAAACTCTGAGACCTCCTTATCTGGAACTCTATGATTGAGAGTATGGACTCCGTGATCACGAGTTCCATTCATTTCGAACACTGAGATCAAGAGTTCCACTGATTTAGGACTCTTCGATCAAAAGTTTTATTTTGATGGGACTATATTATCCGGATATCCACTGGATTTGGACTCTGTATTTATGAGAGATTTAATTAATGATTTGATCACTAATTAACTCAATTTGATTGAATAATTATTTTTGGATCAAATCTAATTGAATTAGATTCAATTGGGTTTGATCCGATTAGGTTATCAGATGATCTATCACCGAGGAAGTATGATCGCTGATTTGATCAAGGATTGGGCTTATTTAATTCCTGATTTGATTAGGATTTAATTGAGCCTAATTAAGCCTAAATGAATTAGATTTAATCTGGTCTAACTAGATCTAACTA
Organism: Cocos nucifera; assembly: GCA_006176705.1. Taxonomy (NCBI): domain Eukaryota; kingdom Viridiplantae; phylum Streptophyta; class Magnoliopsida; order Arecales; family Arecaceae; genus Cocos; species Cocos nucifera. The sequence continues at coordinate 723,493 of QRFJ01000375.1, forward strand.
ATTTAGATTGGGTTGGTTCAATTAGATGAATAATTATGAGACTAGTTTGACCTAATCTTTCATTAGCCACCTCATCCTCTTTGCGCCATTTTTTTCTCCATGAGAAAAATGTTCTTGTGAATTATTTTTCATGCAAAAGAAGGCTTGCGCCCTCTCTTCTCACGTCCTAAATGGATGGACTTGATCTGGTTGCAATTTGAATTCAAATGAGATTTGAATTTAAATAACAAACCGCTTCATCCTAACTCTTCCACATGCCACCTTGACTTTGCGTCCTCTATAAAATTCCTAGAATTTTTTATGGATGCAAGATTTTTTAAGACTCCTCTTCTCTAGTTTGTGAGTCCTTCCACAGCCTTAAAAAAATTTAAAAAAAAAATTGAGAAAAAACATTGGGAGAGAAAACTAGGCACCAAGGTTTGAGTGTTGTACTGCCCTAAATCTTGATCTAAGATTTCTATTCTGATTTTACAAGATCTGAGTGTCAGATCTTTGTGAGATTTTTTTGAGTACTTCCTCATCCTCTCTTCTGCATATCCTATTGATCCAGAGCATCCAAAATTTCGATGAAGGAAGATCAAAATTATTCGATCAGATATAGCTGTCATGAGCATTTTTCATTGAGCTAGCACACGGAAGAAGTCGATCGGGATCAGAATCTCATATGGATCATCCATGGAAGCCAAATACGTGTGTGGCTGCATTGTGACGATCAGATCTACCTAGTGTTCACATCAATGGTGACTTAATTATGAAGATCATCTACCCGTGCAAGATAACGTGATCTAAACACATAATATAGTAAAAATGTTTTACCATTCATTAATTGCATGCACATATATTTCATACTAGATCCTGATATTGTAGGGTTTATAGATCAGATCTATAGCTTTTTAAAATTAATTAGATTAATTTTTATTTCTATTATAATTATTTTTTAAAAAAAAATCAAAAGTAGAACTAAAAATCCTGCATGCTTTCCAGCATCAACGGTTCTTCGAAGACTTAAAAAAGTATCTAATATCCCCACCATTACTCATAAAATCAAAGGTGGAAGAAATATTATATCTCTATATAGCTACATCAATGAAAGCAGTCAGTTCAGTCCTTATCAGAAAAGACGAGAACTGAATTCAATGACGTATTTACTATACCAGTAAGGTGCTTCACAATGTCGAGATCCGATACTCAAAGATGGAGAAAATAATCTACATCCTGCTCATATCAACCTAACGACTCTGGCCATACTTTCAAGCTCACTCGTACTAATAGATCAACCATTGAAGATGATCTTACACCGACCAAATACTTCCGATCGAATGACAAAATGAACAATCAAACTCAGTGAATTCAACATCTAATATCATCTACAACCATTAATGAAGACTCAAGTATTAGCCAACTTTATCACCGAATGCATCGTATTCAATGATAAATTAGAACAAAAATCCAATGATGAGTCGAAAAAAGGTGAAAGCTCTGCGGCCGAACCTAACTTGGCATGGATACTTTATATTGATGGAGTATCCAATGCCCAAGGAAGCGGAACCAACCTCATCCTCCCTAATTCTGAAGGGACTGCCACCGAATATGCCCTTCATTTTAATTTTAAAGCATCAAATAATCAAATCAAATACGAAGCATTGTTAGCCGGCATATGCAAAACTTTTGAAAAAATTGTGCACCCAGAAATATAAAGCTCGATCACAACTCCCGAAGAAAGTTTGCCTCACCAAACAGGCTAGCTCTGTCTTCTAGCATGCTACCCCTCTAAAGCTTAAAGATCCAAGTGCCCCTATTATTTCCTGCATTATAGAAAATTTTCACATTGAACAAGCTCTCCTAGACCTAGGGGCAAGTGTGAATTTTTTACCTAATTCGGTATATGAACTCTTTGGATTTGAAGAACTGAAACCCATGACAGTTACCTTGCAATTAGCTGATAGATCAATTAAGATATCATGTGGGATGCTCGAGGATACTTTGGCCAAGGCAGATGAGTTTTATTTTTTGGTTGATTTTTTAGTCCTCGACATGGAACTGAGTAGCAACCCAAGATAAATTTTCATTATCTTGGGTAGATCCTTCCTAGCTACGGCAAATGCATGCATCAATTGTAGGATAGGAGTCATGGATGTATCATTTGAAAATAAAAAGCTGAGACTAAATGTATTTGGCGCATCTCAAGGACCATCAATAGATAGTTACTTCAAAATAAATACATTCTAGGACATCATAGAGGAAGCAATATCAACGATTTTTGCACATAATTTCCTAGACACCCACTTTGCAATGAATGACTGTAATATGGAGAGAGGTAGCAAAGAAGTGAACACTCTAGTTGACATACCAGATGCTAAAACCACTCCCTCTTAGATAATCAAGTATGAGCCATTGCCCACATTAGGCAATACACCCACAGCCCCATCATTAGAATCACCACCTACGCCAGAATTGAAGCCTCTTCCGACTACACTCAAGTATGTGTTCCTAGGATCAAATGACACCCTTCTGGTGATCATTGCATCAGACTTAACCTTAGATCAGGAAGCACAATTAGTTGGTGTTCTAAAAGAATATAAAGAGGCTATTGGTTGGTCCATTGCCAATTTAAAAGAAATTAACCCCTCCATTTATATGCACCACATTCATCACAAGGCAGATGCCAAACCCCATCAAGACATGCAGAGGAGATTGAACCCAAACATGCGGAAAGTAGTAAAGAAAGAGGTGGTAAAATGATTAGATGTCGGAATCATCTAGCCCATATCCAACAATAAATGGGTCAATCCCACCCAAGTAGTACCTAAATAATCTGATATTACTATGGTGGAGAATGAAGAAGGTGAATTGCTTCCCACTCGCACATCTGGTTGGCAAGTGTACATTGACTATAGGAAACTAAATGCTGTTACTAGGAAGGACCATTTTTCATTATCCTTTATCGATCAAATCCTAGAACGACTAGTGGGTCAATATTTTTTTTATTTTCTAGATGATTATTCAGGGTACAATCAAGTACCTGTATTTCTAGATGATCAAGAAAAGATCACCTTTACTTGCCTCTATGGCACCTTTGCTTTTCGATGTACGCCATTCGGACTCAGCAATGCACCGGCTATATTTCAACGATGCATCTTGGCCATTTTTTCGGATATGGTGGATAAATATCTCAAAATTTTCATGGATGATTTCTCTATATTTGAAACCACCTTTGAGGATTATCTCCATAATCTCCCTAAAGTCCTTAAGTGCTGTAGGAAGATAAATCTAGTCTTAAGTTGGAAAAAAAGCCATTTTATAGTTTGAGAAGAAATCGTATTAGGATATTATTTCTGAAAGAGGGATTGAGGTAAATAAAGCCAAAATCGAGGTCATCTCAAAACTACCACCCCCTACTTTGATTCGATAAATACGATTTTTCTTAAATCACGCTGGATTTTATAGACGCTTTATCAAAGATTTTAGCAAGATATCGAGATCTTTATGTAATTTATTGGCCAAAGATACACCATTTATCTTTGATGAAGAATGTCTGCAAGCCTTCCATATGTTAAGAACAGCCCTAACAATAACACCCATAATAAAACCGCCTGATTGATCCTTCCCATTCGAAATCATGTGTGATGCTTCCAATTTTGCAATAGGAGTTGTCTTAGATCAAAGAATAAACAAGCAACCACATGTAATCTACTATACTAGCAAAACTCTTTCCGATGCATAATTGAACTACACCACAACAGAAAAAGAGCTACTAGCGGTAGTATTCGCCTTTGAAAAATTTTGTTCATATCTATAGGGTCTAAGGTTCTAGTGTATTCTGATCATGCGGCTCTAAAACATTTGCTCTCAAAAAAAAATACTAAATCACGATTGATCAAATGGATCCTTCTGCTCCAAGAATTTAATCTAGAAATTCGAGATAAAAAGAACTCTGAAAATGTGGTAGCTGACCACATTTCTAGAATTTTAATTGATCACATGATGGGTACAGATAAGGTCAAGGATAAATTTCCTGATAAACAACTTTTTGCCACCTTCTCTGATCAAATTCCATGGTTTGCCCATATCATTAACTATTTGGCAACAAGGCAAGTTCCTCTCCATTGGACAAAACAAGAAAAGAATCGATTTTTTTCATAGGTCAAACATTATTATTGAGAGGAACCCGAATTGTTCAAACATTGTCCTGATCAAGTTATTCGACACTGTGTCCCTAAGAGTGAGTATCAAAGTATACTTACCTTTTATCACTCTCATGCATGCAAGGGACACTTCAGTGGAAAGAAAACAGCCCAAAAGTGCTACAAAGTGGATTTTACTAGCCAACATTGTTTAAAGATGCATACAAATTCTACCATAAGTGCTTATGTTGTCAACAAATAGGGAACATTTCCATGAAAAATATGATGCCCCTATCCCCCATTTTAGTCATGAAAGTTTTCGATGTTTGGGGAATTGACTTCATGGGACCCTTTCCTTCCTCTTTTGGATACGAGTATATACTAGTTGCGGTTGATTACGTATCCAAATGGGTGAAAGCCATGGCAACCCGAACCAATGATCATAAGACTGTGATCAAGTTTATTCAGTAGAACAGTCTAAGTCAATTCGGTTGCCCAAGAGCCATTATTAGTGACAGAGATGCACACTTCATGAATAGGCACTTTGAAAGTTTAATGAAGAAATACGAAATCACTCACAAAGTTGCCATGCCATACAACCCTCAAATTAGCGGCCAAGTAGAAGTCTCTAATAAGAAGATCAAACGAATTCTCAAGAAGATGGTTAGGCCAGATCAAAAAAATTGGTCTTCGATGATGCATTATGGGCCTACCGCACCGCATACAGGACACCGATAGGAATGTCTCCTTACCGACTCATGTTTGGAAAAGCCTATCACTTGCCAGTAGAGCTAGAACACCGTGCATTTTGGGCTATAAAGCAATTCAATTTTAACATGAAAGATGTGGATGGTAATAGGAGATTATAATTGAACGAATTAGAAAAGCTATGCAATAAAGCATATGAGAATTCACGAATCTATAAGGCTCGAACTAAGGCTTATCTTATAAGGCTCGAACTAAGGCTTATCTTGATAAATACATTTTACAAAAAATATTCAAACCTAATCAAAAAGAATAGCTTTATAATTCGAGGTTGCGATTATTTTTCGGTAAACTCCGCTCACATTGGGATGGACCATACATTGTGATTCAGGTGTTCTCTCATAGAGCAGTGGAAATCAAAGATCCTAAATAGGGAAGCACCTTTAAAGTGAATGGTCAACGATTGAAACATTATGTGGATGGAATTAAAGATGATGAGCAAGTTGATTCAATTGAATTATGGGACCCCATCTATATATGAAACTGAGCATAGTCTAACTGAAGATGTTAAACTTAGCGCTTGTTGGGAGGCAACCCAGTGTATGCAATTTTTTTAGTTTCTTTTCATTTTGTAGGAATCTCTGCGAAAGACAATTAGCCAAGTTGAATCTCCATAGTAAAGTGGATGGATAATGATATTAATCAAGTTGGGGGGAGCCATGTTTATGCTAGCTGGAGTCTAGGACACACCACCCAATAATGAAGGATCTCTCAACAATGAATGTACACATCAAACTCAGATGGTATCCTTTTTTTATTATATTTTATTTTGATTATATTATGATTCTCTTCTTCCATTGGAGATAATGAAAATTAAGATTAGAGGGAGAATAACTAATTTTAAATTTGAGTGAGTCCTCAAGTATGATTTAAAATAATTAGCTTTATATATCCAAACTTTGTTTTGATTAAAGTTAATTAGGCATCCTAATTGATGAATAATTAATGGTTTAGATAATTTTAAAGATACTAAGAAGTAAATTATTAAGAAAATCCAATGAATTGGATGAAAAGATCAAAATGTGCAAAAATTTTTCTTAGAATCTGCTAAAAAAATATTGATTTTTCATCAAGTAACCAGATCTCATTGCCTAAGCAAGCAATGATATTCGCATCAAAAAATAGATAATATAAATTAAAAAAAAAATTAGCATTGTCTTACTAAATAACTGAACTCCTTCGTCTGAGTAAGCATTGTAGTTCACGTCAAAAAATGAGGATACAAGAAATTAATTTTTTTTTAAAAAAAGATGGATAATAAGAAAACTAAATTGTAAAAAGACAATATATCCATCTCATATTAAATTGGAGGATTTAAAGAGTAAAGTGAAAAGTTGGTGAAAAAAAATCTCTAAAAGTTTCTATGACTAATACTCAACTACTAACTGGATCGAATTAATAATCCGATGATGTACCTCTTAAATGATGTAGCCGAGTATCAACTGTCTTTAGGAATGTCTAGACTAACTTTTAATTCAAGACCGAGTCGGTAGATATTGCTAATTTATCTACTTTACTCGAGGACGAGTAAAGTTCAAGTTAAGAGATATGATAAATACTTAAATTAAGTCACTAGATGCACTAAATATAATAATAATTGATGTTATTTTATTGAAATTTGATGTTCTCTAGTATATTTTGCAGGTAATCAAGAGTTTGGGCTCATGCAACTCAAATTAAATTTAAATTGACTCAGATTCGAGTAAACCAAGCAACCAGCTCAAGAGCTAATCAAATCCGAGTGTAAACGCGATTTACTCATAAAGGAATTAGATGCAAGCTCTCAAGATTTAAGGATCTAGATTAGAAGATAATCTTTCACATGGATCAAAGTGTGAACACAATTTAAAGATCAATGGCTCAGAAACAACTCATCAAAGATCTAAGGGTCAATATCCAAAGAGTCATTCATCAAAACTCTTTCTTTAATCCCATGTCTAGAAAACATGAAAGCCTTCTCCCTTCCAACACTTATAAATAAGCCTCAACACCTTTACCCAAAAATCAATCAAGACAACGCTCAATCTCTCTCCAAGCTATTGTCTCTCTCTCTCTTTCTCTCATCTCCAAAAGTTCAAGAAAGGTACTAACCCTAGCACACCTTCCATTAAATCTAAGAGAGATCCTAAACCTAGTATCGCTATCATTTTTCTTCATATTCCCATTCTCCCATCTATCTTTCTTTCTTAGAGTTCCTAGACCAAACCTTCCAACCATCCTGCCACTGTCTGTACGGAGAAAGATGAAAGGATTCAAGAAGGCACATCTACCATCGAGCACAGCTAGAAGATCAACTTGGTTTAGTTATCTTATATTGCATTTTTATATTTTTCTTTATGTATTTTATTTTGATCAATGAAAAATATTTTTGTTGTAATTTTCTTGTTTCTTTCTTAATATCTTGCAATTTATTTTCTTTCTTTTGCATTTTCAAAATAATCAACTAAGATCCATGTGGATATGATCCCGACTCACTCTATCTATATAGTAGTGAGTAGGGTTAATTTTTGTATGCCACGACAAGCATTAGAGCTGCTAACGCAACGACCGCTTCACCAACAGCCCCCAAAATCGCTACCGATGGAATGTCGATCTGACCTGCTCTACCGATGGTGTATCAATCGGGCGGATAGCCATCGATGGAACATCGAGTCAACTCTTCTTCGACCTTCTTATGACCCAGCATCGACAGTTGACTTCCTCTTGTCCATTAAGTGGCGAACATCAGCCACCGAGATCGATGTTGAAGGATGCATAACTGCAAACAAAAAATAAAATTAGTTATAAGTAGGAAATCAAGTGAAAATAAAGACCCTAAAAGGCTACTTCAAACTATACCAATAGTCCATGCCAGACCAAGTCCAACATCGTACAAAGCCTAGTCGGTCAACAACTCTCTTTACGTTGGGACTTCCATATCTCTCAACTTAAGAAAATCCTCTCGATCGGCAGTGTTGACCTGATTGTTATCATTCGAGCTAGTATTCGAGATTCCCCAAACAAAAGAAAAGCCCCAAGGTAAAGAAGAAGCAACAAAGAAAAACTGAAATTTCTAATCTTGGATAGACAAAGGAAGATCGGAGATGAAAGATAGACCCTTCCTCAGGCAAAAAACCATCAACCCTCGACTTTAGGATAAGGATGAAATATAAAGAAGGGTCGAAAGAGTGATAATCGAGGAATGGTCGGAATGGAATGACACAATAAAGTGAATGAGATGAGAAGCTGAATGAAATTCAGTGCAAGTTGGGCCGAACAGACCTGATTGTAGTCTAGAATGTTCTGAATGAACTCCAAGACTGGGAAACAAAGATCCGACCTAAGATTTTCTACATAAGAAAGCAACCTGACCCTAGGTGGAGAAGTCATCTGACCATCCTGACCAGGTGCAAATAATTGAAACTACTTCGGGATGTAATATTGCTTCTAAAGATAATCGACAAAGAATCGGCCAATGAATAAACCTCCACTGTTGGACCCAAAAAAAAATGTCCTACTTTCTCCTACCATTGATTTACCCTTATCAGCCATTATTAATGATGAAGAAAGATTTTAAGGAAGAATAAAAGAAAGAATAAATCTAACCTGATAATCAGAAGGGAACCAGATAAACTATAGAGATGAGGAAGGAAAAAGCTCTAGACAACACAAGGATTCACGATTGCAACAGGTTGTTTTAAAAAAAGTGAAGGTAACCCTATATACAGAAATTACCGATGGCCAAGATGAATCCAGGATCACCCAGATTCTGATGCGTGACGATATCTGGACTGGCTATCAATTGAATGCTTCGACACACCAATCCCTAGATCATGCCATGTCATCATTATCCATGAGAGCATTCAAAACCCAATGATTATTCAACATGTGTCAACAATGGATTGAGACGAACTCAAATCAACCGAATCGTCGGGCTATCAAATCATTTTTCTGCTGAATGTGCTAATGATGGTTGCACGATCATCGAAACAATAAAATGGTCGAAAAATTTTTCGACTTATGAAGCAATCATTAATGCTTAACAATAAAGCACCTGCCAAATCGGAGCTTGAAATAACACATGATAACTCTCATCATTCAAAGTGTCAATCCACATAACAAGTAGCATGCCCTTCCACTATTGAACTCGAGAGTGGGAGGCAACTGTTAGGGCTATTGATTTTGCTCCCCCTAATTCGACATTTGTACTATGACTTATAGTCGGAATCACCAACTGATAGTTGGAATCACCGACCGACTGAACGACGGATAACATCCAACCTTCAACTAAAGTCCGATTTCGTCGACTATAAATTAGAAATAAAAGTCAAGCAACTCACCACCGAATAAACTGACTATCAACCACCTCTATGCCCAACTCATAGTCGTTGACCAAATTAGCAACCGACTATCAATCAACAAATCATTTAATGGTCTATAACTTTCAACTGGCTTTCCTAATAAACAAGATGACTCAGACAATCGACTAATCACCAACTGACAATTAGTCGGTATAATAATGACACCGACATATAGTCAGTGTAAGATTCACCGATATATAGTCGGCATATTATAAACCGCCAGTGCAAAGCATGCATAACTACAATTCATGAAGTTTAATTACTCATTCCATGATCAGATAATGCTAGAATAAACGGGACCACATGCCTAAACATTATAAATGATTACCAACAATTTGCTTATAAAAGGAAAGTAAACAAATGATGTTGATAAGATAATTATAGATGATACTCTGCTAATTTTAATTCTACTTACCAGTTCGATCACTCCTCCATTGACTTAAGCATCAAAAGATCCCCACCAAAAATACTTCTAGTCAATGTTGACTTCTTTTGTAGGTGATCTTCTCCGACGATAGGCGCATTAGAGAATTGACTGTAATAGATTTCAAGAAACTTGGAGAAGAAGTAAAACTCATCAAGATAATATCTAAACTCATCAAGGTATACAAAGATTTACTTATTCATACTATTCTTTAGAAAGAGGTAATAAAACTCATCAAGGTATACAAAGGGAAGGAGCAAAGAAAGATCTGTAAATACGTATGTTTTGTGGGATACTTTCCAACATACAAAAGGAAGACTTCTCTTGAACAATGATGTTCATCTCGATGTCATCAAATTTCAAGCATGGTACCTGATTAGAAATAACTTAATAAAATTAGTTGCACATGCCTGATAAACCAACCACCGCTCCAAAATCTGAACTTGTGTAACAAGCTGCAACTCAATTTGGTTCACACTCTGTGATGAAGGTGCCCACATTCTTAAACCAACTCATCACATTCTGATAAACTTTCACATAAAGCCAAGCTTGTAGAAATGGGAAAAGGCTCTTGTTTACACCACGTGTCTCGATGTACTGTTGAAATGCATCCCTCATTTTCCAATCTATCTCTCTGCCAATTCAACCGGGCAAAAAAAGTCAACTGAAAATGCAAATACTGACCACTCACAATCCTAACATCGAAGACTTGAAAAACTGAAAGAAAGTCTAGCTCCCTACCAATTCAACCGGGAAAGAAAAAGAAAGCTACAACATGCAGTGGTCAGATGTGGTTCCAAAACCATGAGGAAATTCTAGAGGAACTATTAATAAGGCAACATTTCCTCTATTTTGGTTTGCTGTTTCACAAATTTAGCCATTGAAGTTACTTCAGTACTTTTAATCATTCTGCTGAAATATGTTTCGCATTTGGCTTTAACAATGTCCATAATTTTTGTAACAGACTCCCAAAATATCTATGAAACTATTTGACTGCATATACAATTAGATAATGTGTATGCATGAGCGGGACTTACATAAGAAAATTATCATGCTTATGACATTCTTCTGATTTTGTGCCATCAAAAAGGCTCAGAAGAGAGCTATCCTAAGAAAATTGGATGGAACTAGCCTAGAGAAACGCACAAACTAAAGGTACAAAACACAATAGGGGAATAGGGAAATAGGGAAAGAGCTCCAACTAGAACAGAAATGATTAAAAAAAAAAAAATCTCGGAAAGCTTCAACAATAAAATTCAAAACCCCTAGTACCATAACAGTATAAACAGAAGGCACACGGATATCTGACTGGCAAATAATAATAAGGATAGTATATAGTTTGAATTTCTCATAGTATTTTGCACTGTTTGATTAAAAAAAGAGTTTGGTTGATAAAGGAAGCCCAGATATAATTAAAACTCGGCATCCACACCAAAGACCTGGTCTTAACCTCCCTTATAGAGGCTGGGAATGGTGCACATAAAAGATACCTAGCTCATGACTCTGAAGAATCTAGGGCCACATGATGCCTTCAGTCCCTTTAGCTCACAAAATAATGTTAGAGCCAAAGTACAAGAACCTTTGGCCATAATTAGATACGAAGAAAAAATTAAACGTTCTTGAGGTCTGACACATAAAATAACATGAAAACTCTAATGGAGTCAAACGGAACGAAGGTGGTGGATTTGACATCAAACATCATATGAGTGCTATAGCAATCTATATGCGTTCAAAATATCATGATGGCTGATGCACCCTTTAATCATTGCAAGCTCTAGCCTAGTCACCAGTTCAAACATATTGGAAATGGATTACATTGGGAAGAGACAAGCAACCTCGCTGAGTTCACCTCCTTTGTAATCAAGAATAACAGGTGGTTCGGAAACATCCCCAAGACAATATTTTTATAGCAACCAGAGATGATAAATTAGTGGATATACCGGTAGTGCAAACACTCAAACAGCCCATATTGCATCACATATTCAGCTTTTTTTCCAAACATTTTAAACCATTTTCGTTTAACAGTTGGTGCCAAACCAAACAGACCTTCCATCTCTATAGCAATCACCAGATCATACTCAAAATCACCAATAAATAAAAACAGTAACTGCAAAAAAAATAGATTGGATTTGGAAGAAATTAGAGTTTTCAGCTCAAAATGAAGGATAATGGCAAAAGAACTGCCAGATTCATTCGATTGCTAATAATAATAGTAAATTAAATAAATAAATATGTAAAAAAATAAAGTACAAATAAATCAAAAGAAAGGAAGAGAGAAAATTGGAGGTATGAGGCGTTACTGGAAGACACGGCCCTGGTACACGGAGATGGAGGCAGGGGAGATGCTGGGCTTGAGGCAGATGGAATGGATCCCGACGCCGTCCGGGTAGAGGCCGCAGAGGAAAAGCAGGGACAGCTCGCGCCCGGGCTTCGACACGTCGACGAAGAGACACAATTCGCTGATCACATCGCAGGCAGCGGCGGAGACGGCTCCGCGGCCCGGGAGGATATGGGCCCGGCGATCGACCCAGACGGTGATCTCTTCCTCCCCGTACGCCCTCCGGAGGACCGGCCCGCCCTGCCGCTCCATCGCCCCCTCCACCATGGAGAACGGCGGCGGCGGCGGCTTCACCTTCTACTGATCAGACGGACATATATATATATAGAGAGAGAGAGAGAAGTCAGGAAAGTGCTAAGAAGAAATAAAGGGAGAGATGGAATGGGAGGCTTTCTAGTAGTCACCGGGGATGGGGATATCTCGGAGAGCTCGAGGCGGTACTCTTCGAGGGAGCGAAGGAGAGGGGCGAGGACGGGGTCAGGCGAGGCCGACGAGAGCCGCCTCCCGGCCGTAGAAAACCAGAGGATGGCGGCGCCGCCGACGCTGAAGGCCCGCTTCCACATGTCTCCGGAAATAACGGCCGCTAGGGTTTAGGGTACAAAGTGCCGGCACGCCAGCGACGGCCCAAGGGTTCTTGACTTATAATACTTCCCTATATTAAAAAAAAAAAAAAAAAATTTCTCCACGCGATCACTATAGCATCCATGAAGCTACACCATCTCCATTTCGATGGTATAAAAAAAAATTTCTCCTTAAAAAAATATAAATTTTATTAGACCGTATCCATATAACATAGTTTTACACTTTAAATGAATATGAATAAATTGATAGAATTACTAAAACATCTGATATTTAAACTCATTATAAACCCGTAAGAATAAGTAACTAATTAAAAACCCATGTATTACAGGAGCAGGATAATTATAATATATAATTATTAATTTTTTAATAATAAATATTTATAATAAATATTTTTTTAATTTTTTAATTTTTTATTTTATTTTATTTAGTATATATATAATATTTTATTTTTTTCCTTTTTTCTCATTCTCATATCTTCTTCATGCTTGCTAGTGCCATCCTAGTCCCTTCTATCACCTCACCACGACTCTCGTTCTCTTTTGGCAAATGTTAATCTCAATTGCAACCTCATCTTCTCTCTTCTTCTCATACTTTCCCCATGCCTATCATGCTGCCCCACCTCTTATTCCCTTCTTTCTCGGCAAACGTCAATCTTAATTGCATTGCCTGCCCCTGTCGATACCACCACCACCCGTGCCACCACTACCCCTCCTTCCTCCTCCCTTGCCTCCTATCCGGCTCCCTTCCTATCATCGCCAACATCTTCCATCCCGGCCATCCCCCTTTCGCCCGGCCCCCCGAGGAAGGGACGAGGTTTCAGGGAGTATTATTAATAATAAATATTAATAATATATGTGCTTTCCAATTAATACATCGAGTTTAATATATATGTAGATATGGAAATATTGATACAGCATAGATTAAACAATCTAATCATCGACCAACAAAAAAGAAAAGCTCATCCTATAGAAGCAACAGAAAATTTATTTCTAAGAGAATAGTTATAAGAAATACCAAATATTTATATAAACCATTAAAGTAATTATCTCTACTGAGGCCCCATCAAAATCATCATCTTTACGCTAATTGAGTCAATGAAAACCATCACAAAGATGAAAGAGTTTCTTCGAAACGCCATATCCCAATTCAACATCCAATCTTTAAAGAAAAAAATCTTGAAGTTCTAAAAAAAGAATACCTACAGCATATAGAGTATTGTTTTATATATAATAAAAATAGGAGGAAAAGATAACATAAAAGTATTGAGAATCAAGATAATAAATAATAAAAAAAATCTCTAGAACCTATATGTCAAAATTATTTAAATTTTAATTAGTAATAACTTCATAAATAAATCCTCCCACCCCTCTCTCCCTTCCTCCTCTGTATTATATATAAACCCACCTTCTATGACCTCGTCTCCTCTCCTTCCTCTATTTCTCTTTGGTCTTTATTCCTTTGCTCTTGCAGCCTTGTTTAGGATTGAGATCAAGTAGGAAGGAGATGGCGAAGGATCGGGCAAGCAAATTGAAGAGAGCACCGTTGGTGGTGTCATTCAAGAAGATGCTGATCGACTTCATGCCAGACATCGCTAGGGTGTCACTGGTAGAGTTCAGCGGATTTTTAAAGGTGCTAGGCGATGCTCTGGACAATGTTGCCATTGCCATCATCGAGCTTAGTGGCTACTTCGCTTTCATCGGCAAGGTAAACATCCCTTCTCTCCAAAACTCAAAAGATTTGATCTGCCTCCACTCCACCAACCTTTGCGCTCTTCTCTCCAAAACTCAAAAGATAGACGGTGGCACCAAGTGTACTGTTGGTTTCTGACTCCTTTAAGGAGTCGGTCAGGAGGAGAAGAAGACTCCCACTGGGACTTTTCTGATTTATTTTATTTTATTTTTTATACTTTAAGATCTATGCATGGAAAGCTAGAGCTCGACATGCGGCACGTTAGAAGGATTTTGATTTTCTGAGTTGGCAACACTACGATACTCCTTTATAGAGTATTGTTATATATATATATATATGTGTGTGTGTCTGTATGATTGGATTACTATTTTGCTCCTATCCATTTTATAAATATTAAAAAAAGGTACATTTGATTGTTATGATAAATTTAAATTATAATGAGATTCATCGTGAAGGGAATAGTGCAAGATTTGCAGTGCTATTTTCGAAAACTTTTTCAAAAATAGTAAAAATTATAGTAAATTAATTTAATTAATTAATTACTAATCATATCAGATTAATAAATTCTATATAAAAGAATCTAAATATAATATGCATGCATTTATATAGATCTGAAAAGAAAAACTATGCAGTAAATAATTTACTACATCTATGTGTTCAGAACATAATACCTTACACGAGTAGTCAATCACCACGATCTGATCATCATCTAGAAGGTCTGCTGGTCATGACTCAGCCACATAAATATTTGACCTTCATAGATCATCCACATAAGGCTCCTGATCCTGATCAACTCCTCTCGAGTGCTAGCTCGATGAAGAATGCTCTTGACGGCTAGATCTGATCGAACAGTTTCGATCTCCCTCCATCGTAACTTTGGATGCTCAGCAGGGGTAGAAGAGAGGATGACGAAGCACTCCACAAAATTTTGTAAAGATTTGATGCTCAGATCTTACAAAATCAAGATAGGAACTCTAGATCATGAACTAGGGCTGTGCAACACCCAAACCCTAGCATCAAGCTTTTTCCCTCAATTTTTCTTCTCAAAATTTTTTCTTATTTTCTTTCAGACTATGGAAGGGCTCATGTACTAGAGGAGAGGAGTCTCAAAAAAACTTGAACCTAGAAAAAATTCCAAGAATTTTATAGAGGGCACACAAGAGAAGGTGGCGTGGAGAAAAGGTAAGATAAGGAAGTTGTTTCATTCAAATTCAAACTCTATTTAAATTTAAATGGCAACTAATCTTACCTTATCTCTCTAGGACATGGAAAGGAGGGGCGTGAGCCCTCTTTGCATGGGAAAACATTCATGAGAAACCTTTTTTTCATGGAGAATAGAATGGTGCAAACAAGGGTGATGTGGCACATGTCAAGACTAGGTCAAACCAATCATAAAACCTCTCATCCAATTGAACCAACCCAATCCAAATTGGTTATACCCAATTAGACTAAATTAAACCCAACTAATTTAGGCTCAATTAGGCTTAGTTAAATTCTAATTAAATTAGAAATTAATTAAACCCAACTCTTGATCAAATTAGGGATCATACTTCCTCGATGATTAGATCATCTCATAACCTAATCGGATCAAACCCAACTGAATCTAATTCAATTGAACTTGATCTAAAAATAATTACTCAATCAAATTAAGTTAATTAGCAATTAAATTACTAATAAAATCTCTCATAAATTTAGAGTCTAAATCTAATGGATATCCGAGCAATAGAGTCCCATCAAAATGAAACTCATGATCAAAGAGTCCCAAACCAGTGGGACTCTTAATCCCGATGTCCAAAACAAGTGAAACTCATGATTGTAGAACTATAGAGTCCCAGATAAGTAGGATTCAGAGCCTCAGAGCAGTATAACTCTTAGTCGAAGAGTTCTAGTTCAATGGAACTCTTGACCACAGACTCCTAGATATTGAGACTCAGTGTCCTAATCCAGTAGGACTCCCGATCAAAGAGTCCCAGTCTAGTGAAACTCTTGACCTTAGAGACTCAGTTGAGTGGGACTCTTCACCAACCATCAGATCAGGTAGGAACCTCTATGCGTGTGATTCTGTAGGTCCGAACCTAAGCCGATAGCATAGAAACCAATTTTTGTACTAATCAAAGTGACCAACTAGCAATGGTACCCGACATCTAGATAGGTTGAATAGTCACAATCGCAACATTTAGAACCTACGAGAATATGGTTACCGTATAATTCATCCCTTTGACCTCTGTGCATATGATGACTTTAGGGTTTGACTGTCAACCCTAAAAGATACATTCAAATCGTGTCTCAAAATAATTAGTCTTGTGACCCCTCATAAGGACTACCCTGACCAAGGCTTTGCTAAATTGAAATACTATTGAACACAGCTCCAAAACTAAGAGTGATCAATCTCATCTTGATACATGCACCGACTCCTCAAGTACTTAACTGTGCCCAGAATCCTTTCATCACTGAATTAAAAATTCAGATAGTCTGACACCAAAGCACAGTGAGTTGCTTGGAAGTCACTATAGTAATCTTAGGTCAGAAGAACAGTTATACTCATATTCCATCAGAGCAAATCTTGATAGCAGAAAAGTTCTGAAGTTGATCATGTTCAGTGCAGATGTACCCATATATCCCACTTACATGCTATACTAGTGTCTCAGCACTCCTTGGTTATGAGGACAACCAACCTATATGGCATGCAACGATCTATACTCGATAAACATAGTCGTCCTAAGTAACAATGTATCATTTGATCATGAATAATTTTAAGAACTAAATGATAAATTCTTCTTTGTCGAATTCTAGATAGTCCTAAGGATTTTATCACAATACAGGAGTTCATTAGAAGACAATAGAATTTATGATGAAAAATATCAAAATAATTTTTATTAATTTATAATTCATATATAATTATAAATGTATAGCCCAACCATCAACAAACTGATGATTGGCTTTGAAATATATTTTCAATAATCTCCCACTTGAACTAAAGTCAATCGATATAGTATCTAATATCTATCTTCGACTTAAAGTCATTGAACTCCTTCACCGCAACAACTTTAGTGAATGGGTTGGCCAAGTTCTCCTTTCCATAGATCTTTTGAAGGTCGACATCACCTCATTCCATGATCTCTCGGACAAGGTGGTAGAAGTGTAGAATATATTTCTTCTACTGGTGTGCCTTCAGTTTCTTCGTCTGAGCAATGGCTCTAGAGCTGTCACAATAGAGCAGAACTGGACCATCAAGAAAAGGTGCTACTCCAAGCTCGATGATAAATTTTCTCAGCCACACTGCTTCTTTGGCAGCATTTGATACAGCGACATACTCCGCTTCGCGAACTGAATCGATCACAATGTGCTGCTTGAAACTCTTCCAGTAGACTATCCCATCATTAAGGGTGAATATATATTCCGACACACTCTTGCTATTATCATGATTAGATTAAAAATTGGAGTCTATAAATTCTACAAGTTTTAAGTCCAATTCACCATATACAAGTTACTAGTTCTTAGTATTTCTCAAATACTTCAGAATTATTTTAACAACCTTTCAGTGATTCTCTCTTGGATCAGATTGGTATCTACTCACTACCTCTAGTGAGCATGCCATACTTGATCACGTACATATTATGGCATACATTATAGAATCCACTATCGAAGCATATAGTATTCTACTTATTGCTCTCTTTTTAGAGGTGTTGTCGGATAATCCCTCTTTGAAAGAAAAATTTCATGGCCTATCGGTAGATGGCCTTTCTTGGAATTCTTCATGCTGAACCATTTCGGCACAGTATCGATATACGTAGACTGAGACAATCCAAGTAATCTTTTAAATCTATCTCTATAGATCTTCATCCTTAGAATGTAGGAAACTTCTTTCAAATCTTTTATAGAGAACTATGATGACAGCCAGATCTTTATTCCTTATAATGCAAGGACATCATTGTCGATTAAGAGAATGTCATCTACATACAATACTAGAAATACTATTGCTAGACCATTAGCCCACTTGTATATGTAGGGCTCCTCTTCATTCTTAACAAAGCCATACATTTTGATTGTTTTATCAAATTATATATTCTAACTCCGAGATGCCTGCTTCAGTCCATAAATGAACCTCTGAAACCTGTATACCTTAGACTCATCTATGGATGTGAATTCTTTAGGCTGTATCATATACACCTCCTCATCCAGCTCTCCATTTAGAAAGGCTATTTTTACATCCATCTGTCAGATTTTATAGTCCAGATGGGTAGCAATGGCAAGCATAATCTAACTATATTTAAGCATTACCATAAGAGAGAACGTCTTGTCATAGTCAATACCATAACATTGACAATACTCCTTAGCAACCAGATGGACTTTATAGGTCTTCATCTTTCCATCTGTGCCTCTTTTTTTTTTGAAAATCCACTTACATCCTATGCATTTTACCCCTTTGGTTCGGTCAATCAATGTTCATACATCATTGACCTTCATGGATTCCATTTCAGATTTCATGGTCTCAAGCCATTTTTCAGGGTTGGATCTCTGCATTGCATCCATATAGATGATCGAATCCTGATCATTCTCATCGAGTTCAATAGGATCTCCATCTCAGACCAAGAAATCATAGTATCTATTTGGTTGACGTGATACTCTATCAGATCGCCTTAAGGGTGCATCTACAATAGATTCTGGATTTGATCTAATCAGATCCAGCTTAGGTTCAACAACTTATGTCTGTTCTTTCACCTCCCATACTTTATCAAGTTTGACCTTAGAAGCATTAGTTCCTTCACCAAAAAACTCCTTTTCTAAAATGACTGCCTTAAAATTGATAAATACTTTTTGCTCATCAGCAAGGTAGAAGTAATATCCTTTGGTTTCTTTTAGGTAACCTACAAAACTACACTTATCAGACTTAGGTCTAAGCTTGTCTGTCATCAAACGTTTGACATAAGTCGGACACCCTCAAACCCTAAGGTATGAGAGCATTGGCTTACATCCTGTCCATATCTCATATGATATTTTATTAGTAGATCTACTCAAAACCCTATTTAGAATATGACAAGCTGACTCAAGCGCATATCCTCATAGGAAGATCGGCAAACCAGCAAACTCCATCATGGATCGAACCATGTCCAACAAGATCCGATTTCTTCTTTCAGACACAATATTATGTTGTGGTGTTCCAAGAGAGATCCATTGGGAGAGAATCCCATTCTTCTCAAGATATGTCAAAAACTCATTGAAAAGGTACTCACCCTCACAATCAGACTGAAGAGTTTTAATACTCTTCGTAGTTTGCTTCTCTACCTCATTCTGGAATAGTTTGAACATTTTAAATGACTTCGACTTATGCTTTATTAAATAGACATACCCATATCTAGATAGATTGTTTGTGAAGGTTATGAGTAGAAGTATCCACCTCTAGCACTTGAGCTCATGGGTCTATATACATCTGAATATACTAGATTGGGGAGTTCAGTAGCTCATTCACCTTTTTCAATACAAGATGACTTGATCATCTTACCAAAAAGATAAGACTCACAGATCGAAAGTGATTCACAATCACTAATCTCAAGAATTTCTTTTTGAGTTAACCTATTTATTCTATTCTTGTTAATATGACCCAGCCTACAGTGCCAAAGGTAGACTTTGGACATATCACTAATTCTAGGGCATTTACCAGAGGATTGAACCACATTAATAGGCATAGTTAATAAATAAATATCGTTATTCAATTATCCAATAAAAATTATAACATCATTTAAGATGACATTATAAAATTTTTTTTTATTGATATTTCATAACCATTCATGGCCAAAAGGCCTACATAAATTATATTCAATAAGAAAGTTGGACAAAAATGACATTCATTAAGAATAACTTTATTTGAATTGATTATAAGGTTCATGATTCCTAAAGCTAGAATTGGAACTTATTTTTCATCTCCAATGTTCAGGAACCTCTCATCTTGATCAAATCTCCTACTGACCTACAACTCCTGCATAGAATTACAAATATGATAAGGGCTTCCAGTATCTAACATCCAGGCGGTAGAATAAAATAAGAAAAAATTGCAAGGTGTTATCATATAATTACCTTGTCCAGCAATCATTTGCTTCTTTCTCGGCTTGTTCGGATCGAGGGAGGCAATGTATAAAGGATAGTTCTTCTTTCAGTGCCCCTGCTTCTTATAGAAGAAGTATTCCGTCTAGTTCTAATCAGACTTATGCTTCTTGGTCCTACCCTATGTAGTCGTCCCGACATTTGGCTACACCTTCTTGTTCTTCTTTCCTTTCTTAAAAGGTCGACGACTAGAAGAAGATCCTCCCACTACATTCACCATCTCCTTGTGAAGTTGGTGATTCTTCTCAAAGTTCTGCAGCAACCCCAACAAGTCATGGTAGTTGACTATAGGCTTTGTCATTCTGAAATGAGTCAAGAAAGGAAGGAAGGACTTGGATAAGAAATTAAAAATTGCATCCTTACCGAGCTGCTTGTGCAGGGAGAAGCCCAACTTGCTAAGGCGCTCAATCATCTCGATCATGTATAATATATGATCGATGATCGAGGCCCCATCCCTCATCCGAGCATTGAAAATCACTACTACAAAAATGACCTATGGTAGCTCTTACTATGGTAGTAGTTTTCAAAACTGCTGCCATAGCGCCTACGACAGCGATTTTCATTAACCACTGCTATAGGTCAGACCTATGGCAGTGGTTACAAAAATCACTGCCATAAGTCTGAGATATAGCAGCAATTACAGAAAATTGCTATCATAGGTCCGATCTATAGCAGCAATTACAAAAAATCACTATCATAGGTCGACCTATAACAGCGATTTATTATAACCGCTACCATAAGTCAGACTTATAGCAGCAGTTAGTAGGAACCGCTGCTATAATCTAATTTATGACAGCAATTAATTGTAATCGTTGCCATATATTTTTTTTTTCTTCTTTAAATATTATATAATTTAAAAATTTAATGTCCATCTTTATCATTCATTATCTAAATAATTATCATTAGAATATCTTCGCAAAAGGTCGCCGCAATTCGATGGCCCTAGCTTCATCATTCAGAAAAATTTAATTTCGACGATCATAAATGATGATACAATGATCTAATAGATGAAGACCTTCGATGAATCCAAAAACTTACAACGATAATCTCGATGATGTTTGTAGCAAACTATCAAAGTTTTACTCCAATCGAATATCGTTATCTTGGTCAATTTAGTATAGATTTGTTTCGACCGTTAAATGATAAATGAGTAATCAAAGGATCAAATGGTGTCCGATTATGAGATAATTTTTTTTATAAATAATCATGGCTACTACTTTAATCATTTTTTATAGTGGTGATTATAAAATTTAACTCGTGAGATGAAGAACGATCTAAAACTATACGTCTCTTGATAACCATTCTGAAACTTCACTGGTTGTTATGCTCGTACTTTTATAATATCTACTTAACATGAATAGTTTATATAAAAATAATTTAAATTTTACTATCATCATCATATAAAATATTTAAAATTATAACAAAGATTATTTAACTAAAATAATATCTCATAATCGGATGCCGTTTAACCCTTTGATTGCTTGTTTCTAATTTAACGGTCGAAATCATTCCATACTAAATTGATCATGATAATGATATCCGATTAAAGTAAAACTTGACAGTATGCTATAAACATCATCGAGATTATCATTGCAAATTTTTGAATCCATTGAAGATCTCCATCTATCAGATCATCACATCATCGTTCGTGATCATCAAAATCAAATTTTTTTGATCGATGAAGCTAGGGCCATTGGATCGAGACGATCTTTTACGACGACACTCTAATGATAATTATTTAGATAATGAATGATGAAGATGGACATTAAATTTTAAAATTATATAATATTTAGAAAAAAAATAAAAAAAAATTATTTTCCACCTATGGCAGCGGTTATCAAAAATCATAGCTATAGATCTACGATAGTGGTTATAGAACCACTACCATAGATCTATGGTAGCGATTTTGGATAACTACTGCTATAGATCTATGACAGCAGTTCGATAACCGCTACCATAGGTTAGATTAAAAATTTTTAAATTTTTTCTTTTCTTCCATGCGCGCTCGATCTCTCTCGCTCTCTGTCCCCTTCCTCTTCGTCGCCAATGAGGCTCCTCCTCCCGACTAGCATCGCCCCTCCTCCCCCCCGACCGACATCGCCCTTGTTGCCCCTCCTCCCCCGATCGACGTCGCCCTCCTTCCCCTCGACTGACGCCGCCCCTCCTTCCCCCTCCTCTCCGGCCTCCCATCCTCGACCGCCCTCTCCGCCACCTGCCACCCCCACCCGACCCTCCACCCCTCCATCCGACCCTCCCTCGGCCCCAGCGAAACCTCCCCTCCAGCAAACCCCCATCCGACCCTTCCTCGCCCCTCGCGAAAACCCTCCTCCGACGAACGACCTCCTCCACCCTTGCTCGCGCCCCCTCCGTAAAACCCCACCTCCCCACCTCCTATCTAACTCTCCCTCGGTCCCCAGCGAACCCTCCCTTCGACGAACTCCCATCTGACCCTCTCTCGGCCCCTATGAAACCCTCCTTCAACGAAACCCCATCCACCCTCGACCCTCTGCTGACCCTCCATGAAACCCTCCCCACACCTCTAATCCTCCTTTGACCTTGGTGCGAAACCAAACCCCCCTTCCGACGAGCCCCCCTTCACCCTCTTTCGATCCTCGCGAAATCCCATCCCCCCACCACCACCATTTTGACCCTCCTCCGACCGAGTGCGAAGCCTCCTTCGACCTCCTTGTCACTATGCCCCCTCCCCTGGCCCCCATCCTCTGCCCCTCTGCTCTCTCTCTCTTTCCTCTTTTTCTCTCTTCTCTATCTCACTATCTTACTTTATTTTCGTAGGTTACCTCTAGTGCCATCGTCCTCCTCTAGCATCGTTGCCAATGACCCTCGGAGCTTTTAGTACGACCCACTCTCTATAGCCACAGATATAATTTTTTTTAATTTTATAATATTATTTATTAATCATATATATTTATAATAATTTATAAAATATTTATAATAAATATTATAAATATTTATTATAAATATTATAATTATCTGGATGTCGTTGTTTTTGGGCCTTGCCGTGGTGGTAGCCTTGAGCCATGTCATGTTGACAGCTGTGGACTAGATCTATCAATGGGTTGGGTTTGGATCGAAATCTGAATATTTAGATCTAGACCCAATTTTAATTACTAATATCGGATCCAAGCCTGAATACCCGATAGGTCTGTACTTGAGAGAGGAAGGGAGGGATCCGACCTTGCTACCATTATTAGGAGGGAGGGGGTCCAGCCTCACCGCCATCATTAGGAGGGAGAGGGTCTGGCCTTGCCAGTGAGAGAGATCGAGAGAGGGAGAGTGAAAGATCGAGAGAGCAAGAGAGGGAGAGAGGAAATCTGGCCTCACCGGCATCATTGGGAGGGATGGGGTCCGACCTTGCCGATGAGGGAGATCGAGAGAGTGAGAGAGGGAGGGATGGGGTCCAGCCTCGCCGACGAGGGAGATCGAGAGAGGGAGAGAGGAAGATCGAGAGATAGAAAAGCTAGGAGGGAGGGGTTCGGCCTCACCGCCATCGCCGGCGAGAGAGATCGAGAGAGGGAGAGAGAAAGTGATCGAGGGCATGGCACACAGCCGAGCTAGCTCGGATACGTAGTCGAGTTGGTTCGAGCCATGATCGAGCTGATTGGGGAAGGACCCTAGCCGAATGTCTCAAGCACGGAGCCGGCTGTCTCAGGCACGGAGCCGGCTTGGCTTCTGAGTGAATAGAATTTGATTTGTTATGATGTTATATTGATTAATGTTGATTAATGTTGTAGGTCACAATGGCATCGAAATGCCATCTAGCTTTCACCCCTATCCCTCGGCGGGTTATGCACTGTTCAGCATCTGAGGAGCAGTCAGAGCATACTCCATCTACCTCGGCATCGACTGCTCAGGGACCTCCACTGTCGGCATCTATTTGACCAATGGCATCTACTCTATCAGCAACTGAGCCTCTACTATCGCAGGCATCTGAGTGTACGTTTTTATTATATTAGTACAACTTTATTTTTTATATAGTATTTGTACACTTATATATTTGCATAATATATTTGCATTATAGGTGCATCATCCAATAGGATACTTCATGGTGCCATACGTATGACACATGTATGGACCCGCCAGCATCAGGTGATGTTACAGTATGATGAGGAGGGGAGGTAGGTAGGGGAGACTGCGCAGGAGATGTATTCCTTTTTTGGAGTGCTTATGAGACGATCGAACATCATTCTTGTAGAGCCCAGAGACTAACGTTTGATGGATGCTGCCATCAGAAATCAGGTATGAGAGGAGATATGGGTAAGTACGCGCATCTTAGTTATATTTATATATTTTATATATTTATACTATATATGTTTGATTAGAATAATTTTGTAGCTGATTTTTGATAAATTTATGCAGAGGAGGTATGACTTCCCTGATCACGAGAGGGCTCGAGATGCCCAACTAAAGAAGATTGAGAAGTTGTACCGAGGTTACTAGGTCAAGCTCCATAAAAGATGGCTCGAGCACCGACGAGACACTCTTGAGGAGCTTGTTTCCTAGATACAGGACTATCCTCCGAGCCAATGGGAGAGGATGATTTGATACTGGAGGAGCTAAGAGTTCAAGATAAAATTTTTAATTTTTAAATTTTTTAATATTCTTAAAATTTTTTTAAATATTTTTAAAATATTTATTATTTATTTGAATACTTATTAGGCTACCTCTCATCAGAACCAGGAGAACCCTGTAGTCCAGGAGTATACGCACACTCTAGGCCGCGAGTCTATGGCCAATCGTGTGCATAGAGAGGTAATTAATTCTAAATCTTATTAGACAAATTAAATTCATATTTTTTATCATCTTTCTGATAAATTTATTCTTTATTATAGCTGATGAGAGATGGAGTGATGTCCAATCATAGCGAGATCTTCCGATCCAGCCACAGACAAGATGGGCAGGCCGATGAATGCTTCGATCGGGCATATTTTTGTAAGTATTAAATATGTTAATATATATGATTAGTATTATAGCATTTCTTATAAAATTTTATTTCAATTTATAATTACAGGATCAGTTAGATGTGCTCGTGAGCGAGGGCCCAGATATCTCTAGGCCCCATACCATCTGTCTCAGGTCTTGGGGCTTGAGTACTCTGGAAGGATTCAATGCAGGCCCGAACACACGTCGATGAGCTACTGGTTTGAGGCAAGCATCTCCTCACAGACTTCTGATATTGTCAGCTGGAAGGAGCTTAAGGAGGTATTGGCATAGACAGATCATGCTGCGATGTGGGCAGATCGGGATAAGGAGCGTGCATCTCATCTGAAGGGTATCATGAGAGACATGATGTCGATGCTTAGCACGCATTTTGGAGTCACGAGCTTCGAGAATATGTTGGTCTGCACTCTAGCTCCAGCTTCGACTCTCGGTGACGACGACGATGACGATGATGTAGATTTAGGAGATTTTTGATGTATTTTATTTTTTTGAAAAATATTATAATAAATTTTATTTGATAATAAAATTTTAGCATTTTAGAATAATTTTTACATTTATTATATTTTCTTATGTTATATATCTATATTTATTAAATAAAATATATAAAAAAATAAAAAATTTATTTTTTTTAATTATTCAAGATCTATGATAGTAATTTTATAATCGCTACCACATCCATGCCAATCGCTGCCATAGGTCCCTAGTGCAAATGGTGCCAATCGCTACATTAGATCTATGGTAGTGGTTAAGAAACCGCTGCTATAGATAACCTATGGCAGCGGTTATGTAACCACTGCTATAGATAACCTACGGCAGCGGTTACATAACCACTGTCATAGATCGATATATTATAGCGATTTATAAACTACTGCAATAGACCATCTATGGTAGCTATTTAAATAATCACTGTAACAATTGCTGCCATAGAGTTACGGTGATGGCCGCAGTGGCAGTGGTTTTTATTAGAAAATCACTGCCATAGCCTATGATAGTGATTTTTTGGGCTATGACAGCTGTTATGAACCGCTACCATAGCCCTTTTTTGTAGTAGTGAATGTCACAACTTGTTTTATGCCTTTCAACGTCGTCAGGCATGTCAAAAGAGTTGTTCAACATTTGAAGCATCTCTTATGGCTGGGCATTTTTAAACCTATGGTTGAACTCATCGTTCATTGCCACCAGCATTATACATCGAATGGTGGTGCGGTCGTTAAGCCACTTCTAGTAATTATCTCATACCGCTCCTCTAGTATTCGAAGCTGGCTCGTCAGGTGCTGGATCCGTTATGATATAAAGAATTTGCTCATGCTCTAGGATGATTTTCAACTTACAATATCGGCTATTATAGTTGGATTCTATTAATTTATCATTATCTAACAATGATCGGAGCGATAGATTAGTGGCCATTTCTGCACAAAAAAAAAAATAAATCTAATTAGTATATGAATCAATTATCCTAAAAATTTGGACTTTAGTGTAAAGGTTCTTCCACTATTTTATATGAATTGGTAGCCTCTACCTTCAATTCGAGGAATTACTTTAATTCTTTAGTGGGTACTAGAATCCACATAGACTACACATGAGCTCAACTTTGATTGGTCAACCCATGTGCACCTATAGGTAGGTTCAAAATTAATTATTTTTTAAAATAATTTCTAGTAATATTAATTTTATCCTAGAGATCTAATCAGTAGGCTTTGGCCTCCACTAAAAAGATTCGGTTAGGTCCAACCATTAACAACACTATATTTGATTTTATTTAACCACTAAATTATCAGGTCAGACTTTGGTTGGCCAACCTAACCACCATAAGAAAGACTTAACCAAATCATTATTTTATGAATGATAATTTCATTAATCGATAAGCATCAGGCCTTTGGGCCTCTAATGATTATTAAATTAATGAACCCATTATCACTCAACTTAATGGAAGGTTATGATATAGTTATCTATATAACTATTTCATTTTTAAGGACCTAATAATTTTAGAGGATTTAGTTAACTTATTTAAAAAAAATGAGCCAATTTTGATCCTTCTACTGACTTCACCAAGTCGGATAAAAAAGGATCTAATCTAAGTTGGCATTAGGAGCACCTAAATCAGTCAGATTATTTACCTAATCGACATGGATGAGCCCAAATCACCAAATGATCCAATCAAAATCTAACTCACTAAGATGGCAAGGTAAGTGAGATTAGTGGAAGGAATATGCCATTAACTCGTCAAAGACCGAATCAGTGCGAGTAGCTCTCAATTAAAAACCACTGGTCTGGTCTGCCAGACTTACCTTAGACACCATCTGGTTCATTAGTTTTAATTTGATCAACCTAGTAATTATGGGTTTGACCACGTAGCCATGAATCAGATCCATTTGGTCCTCATTAAAGGCATGGACTTGATCAACTACAACTATTATAACTGAGTCTATAGAGTCCTTGACCTAATCTAAATTAATATTTAATTAGATTTGATCAACTACTCTAAATTAGTCCATTCTTTAACTAACCTTAGGTCTAACCCAATTTATGGACCTAATTCATTTAATCCAATAATCCATAAGTTTATGATTAATGATTTAGAATCTTAATTCATAATTCTAGATACTAAATTATTTCACTTAATTTTAATTAAGTTTATGGACTGAGGGTTAGGATTCGGTATTTCAAAAATATTTTTCAAAATTTTGAAAGGTTCTTTATAACTTAGTATTATTCATCAATTGAGTCGACTCACTTTAAAATTGAATCGGCTCAATTCATAAACAACACTAGTTGTAGGATTTAATCTAAAACTATGTACACTACATAATACTAAATTATGAATCAAACTTTAGATCCTATCTAAACATGCATTCATGATCAAAAATTAGATTAAAGCCTAATTTAATTAGATCATAAAAATATTAGATCAGATCTAAGATTTTACGATTAACTATTTAGATCAGTAATGCACCAGGATAATCTTTTCACTGTAGGGGGTAAACCCTACAGCAGGACAACCTTCAGTCCGTACGATATTGATTTTAATTTTTAGATCTAATTAATCAGATTATTAGATTAATATTTAGATTAAATCTAAATTATCAATCTAAATAAGCAAGCATATCATGTTTAGTGAACCATTGCTCTAATACCATTTGAAGAAAATAGTGCAGGATTTGCAGTGCTACTTTTAAAAGCTTTTTCAAAATTAGTAAAAATTATAGCAAAAATTAATAATCTAATTAATTAATTATCGATTATATCAAATTAATAAATCCTACATAAAAGGATGTAAACATAATATGCATGCATATATATAGATCTGAAAAGAAAAACTATGCAGTAAATAATTTACTACATCTACGTGTTCAGAATACAATACCTTACGCGGATAGTCAATCGTCGAGATCTGATCATCATCTAGGAGATCTGCTAGTCATGATGCAGCCACATAAATGTCTAGCCCCCATGGATCATCCACATGAGGCTCCCGATCTTGATCAGCTCCTTCTGAGTGCTAGCTCGACGAAGAATGCTCCTAACGACTAGATCTGATCGAACAGTTTCGGTCTCTCTCCACCATAACTTCGTGTTAGATATGTATGCCCTAAAAGCCAGATTGGCTGACACTTGTAATATATTTCTAAGGACAAAATTATAATTTTAACTATAAATAATAAAATGGGTTATTTTCTATCATAGTGTGTATTTGAAAGTGTCTGTGATACATCCTTTGAGTTAATGGTAATGATAGTTCATATTTTCAAGAGTTGAAAATTTAAGATATGAATTTTTATTATTAACTCATAAAATGCTCCCGACTGTAGGATCATCATGAGGATGGTGATTGGTCTGGAAGGTTGGTGTATGATTGCTTCTTTTGGATAGATGAGTCTCCAGTCTACGGTATAGAAATATCGGAGTGAGAGTATAGGTACTCATTAGAGAATGAGGGTACTGATCGTAACCACCTCGAGCAGTCATAAGAAAGTCTATCTTCTCGTCGATGACATGCTCGAAGTTGCAGTAGTGTGTCTGATTCTTTGATCTGAGGTGCATCGGTAGTTCACCTTGAGGGTGTTATAGTTTGACTATACCATAACTCGATCTCCTAGCTATTTGAAATCCTGAGGTATATGTTGGCTATAGCATATTCATTGTAGGAATTAGATTGTACTAATAGGAGATCAAACTACCTCGGTAGATGAGGAGCAGCCCTATGATGATCATGAAAATCAAGTCCATAAGCCAATGGCCATGGCAGAGTGAAATAATAGAAAGAGTTTTAATTAGGGATTTTACGTTGGATTTGAATTGAATGATTAATTCGTATGACGGAAATTAGGGTTTGATGAGATCATGTCAACCCTAATCCGATCAAAGCTCAAGATAGAGGAATTTAATCATATAGGTAACTGCATCGAGAGGTTCGCTTTCAGTTCTGATGGGTTGCCACCATATGCTGCTAGGTGTCACAGTAAATTTTGGGAGCAATTAGAATGATTTGGATGATTGATCATACTAGTTATCTGAATCAGAAAAGTTTTGATTCATCGAAAGGTATTTCGATAATATCGATGATAGAGATCACGACATATCTCATTACCATATGAAACTGAACCTAACTAGATCACATAAATAAGGGTTTGGATCTAGATATCATCAATTGGATTAACCCAGCTCAATTGATTTGAATAAGATTTAATTAGATTCAAAAAAATCGTGCTAGCACACGATTGAGCCTAATGTTCTTCTTTAACAATCATTAAAGCTTGTCTCGACTGAGCCAAATATATTTGGACTCACTCAGGAATATTTACTTGGTCTGACTGAAGTTTGTTCAGATCAGAAAAGGATTATCTTAATTTATGATATAAATTTGAGATAACACCTACCATTTTTCATCACTTGCTAAATCTTATCTTCGGACATTGGTCAAATGTTGACCCTAGATACTTAGATATCTACCCATGTGTCATGCATCCATAGTAGAGTACCTAAGGACTTGTATCCCTACTAAAAAGTAGACAGAAAGGGGGCACACGCCTAGGAAGGCATGCGCCCCGTGAGGCTAAAACATAGTCCCATACATATGGGACTCCAAGTTGCTTCGGGGGATTAAACTGTGTGGCGCCAAGAAGTCTTGTTTGACCAGTCTTGGCACCATTTAAGGAGAGTTTTGAGGGTCTCTCATCTCATTGGATCAAATGATGTCATCCCATCAATTAGATTTAGATCTGATTGCACAAAGGACCGTGATTTGCTAGGATGATGTGGCACTGCATGGCATAGAAGGGTCTATATAAACCCTGTCTACATTTAGAATTCAATGATTCTACCTTTAGCCCATGCCACATAGCCCCTCTCTCTTCTTCTCCATGCCATCCTTTGGTCCTCACTCTCCTCTCCATGCCCAAGGTTTTTGTGTTAGATATATGTGTGTCCTAGAAGTCAGAATTGGCTAACACTTGTAATACACATCTAAGGGCAAAATTATAATTTTGATTATAAATAATAAAATAAATTATTTTCTATCATAGTATGTATTTGAAAGTGTCTATGATACATTCCTTGAATTAATGGTAATGATAGTTCATATTTTCAAGAGTTAAAAATTTAAGACATGAATTTTTATTATTAACTCATAAAATACTTTCGACCGTAGGATCATCATGAGGATGGTGATTGATCCGAAAGGTTAGTGTATGATCATTTTTTTAGGATAAATAGGTCTTGAGTCTATGGTGTAGAGACATTGGAGCGAGAGTACAGATACTTATTAGAGAATGAGAGCACTAAGCATGACCACCTCAAGCAGTCATAAGGAAGTCTACCTTCTCGTCGATGATTGGCTCAAAGCTGTAGTGGTATGTCTGGTTCTTTGATCTGAGGTGCATCGACAGTTCACCTTGAGAGTGTTATAGTTTGACTACACCATAACTCGATCTCCTAGCCATTCAGAATTCTGAGGTGTATGTTGGCTATAGCATATTTATTATAGGAATTGGATTACACTAATAGGAGATCTATCTACCTCGGTAGAAGAGGAGCAGCCCTATGATAATCATGAGAATCAAGTTCATAAGCTCATGGCCATGGTAGAGTGAAATAATAGAAAAATTTTCTATTAGGATTTTTCACATTGGATCTGAATCGAATGATTAATTCATATGACGAAAATTAGGATTTGACAAGATCACCTTAATCTTAATCTGATTGGGGCTCAAGATAGAGAAACTTAATCACACAGATAATTATAGTGAGAGGTTTATTTTTAGTTCTGATGGATTGCCATCATATGTTGCTAGGTGTCACTGGTGGATTTTGGGAGCAATTAGAATGATCTGGATGATCGATTATACTAGTTATCTGAATCAAAAAAGTTCTGATGGATCGAAAGATATTTCGATGATGTCGATGATAGAGATCATAACATATCCCATTACCATACAGAACTGAATCTAATTAGATCATACAAATAAGGGTTTGGATCTGGATATCATCAATTGGACTAACCTAGTTCAATTAATTTGAATAAGATTCAATTAGGTTCAAGAAAATCATGCTAGCACACGATTGAGGCTAATATTCTCCTTTATCAATCATTAAAAGTTGTCTTAATTGAGCTAAATATATTTGGGCTCACTTAGGAACCTTTACTTGATCTGACTAGAGCTTGTCCAGATCAGAAAAGGGTTGTCCTAATTTATAAGATAAATTTGAGACAACACCTGCCATTTTTTGTTATCTGCTAAATCTTGTCTTTGGACTTTGGTCAAATATTGACCCTTGATACTTAGACATCTGCCCATGTGTCATGCACCCATAGAAGAGAGTTTTGACCCTTTCCCTCCTGCTAAATAATAGAAAGGCAAGGGGCACATGCCTAGGCAGGCGTGCACCCAAAGAGGATAAAGATTGGAGTCCCATACGGATGGGACTCCAGTTGCTTCATGGTTTCAAAGTAGGTGGCGCCAAAGACTCATCTTTGATCAGTCTTGGCACCACCTAAGGAGGTTTGTGAGAAACTCTAATCTGATTGGATTAAATGATGTCATCCCACCAATCAGATTTAGATCTAATTGCATAAAGAGCCATGATTGGCCGAGATGATGTGGCACTGCATGATGCAGCAGGGTCTATATAAACCCTATCCGTGCCTAGGATTAAAAAGCTTGGCCCTTTGCCCATGCCACATAGTCCCTCTCCCTCCTTCTCCATGCCACCTTCAGATCCTCTCTCTCCTCTCCATGCTCAAAAGGTTTTGGGCTTCAGTTTGGTGCGATCCAAGCAAGAGATAGATGACAAGAAAGGAAGAAGGTAGCACTGCTATAAGAGACGACATCTGATCTTCGAAAGCTATTTTGAAGATCTTCAAGATTAGATCTATATTTGATTTTTGGAGGATTGATTGAGAAGGAGAAGATCTTCAGATCCTACCTAAGTGGATACTGATAGAGATAAGGCACTTGCGTGGCTACATGTAGAACCTCAACAAATATTGGGATCATCATAGGATAATTGGATTATCCAAAATAAAGATATAATTAAATTAGATTTTATTTTTATTTTTATTTTTATTATTAGATCAATAAGATTAGATCTGAAGAGACTTATATCTAATTAAGATTTTAGAGAAATTTTTTTTGAAATATCCTTTCTGATCCAATCAGATCTGAACGAATCTGATCCAAAAAATAGATTTTTCCCTTCAAATGGTATCAGAGCTAGATTCCATAATTTATTAGATCTAATTTTAATTTATTTTTAATCTAATAATTAGATGATTTTAGATATCATATGAGATGTGATTAGATCTAAAATTAAAAAATTAAAAATTAAATAATTTAATTTTAGATGTGTGAGATGCATAACTAGACTAGGAATAGAATTATTCTATGTGTAGTCTAGCATAATCATAATTTTAATTTAATTAATTATAATTTTTAAATTTATTTATTTATTATTTTTTTAATATTATAAATATTATAATTAGATCTAAAAAATAAAAAATAAATTTATTTAATTTATTCATATGAGATATGATAGATGCATGTTTAGACTAATTATAGAATAGTTCTATAAAATTATCTAGAATAAATTTTAATTTGATATGATCAAATTTAAATCTTATTTTTTAGATAATTATCAGATAATTTAGATCTAAAAATATGCATGATATGATACATGAGATGTATGTAAAATATATTTTTAGTTAGATTAATTTATATATATATGGTATATGATGTAGATCTAACTAGTTTTGTAAATTTATCATGTTTCTGATTAAGACGTTCTCCTTGGTCGTCTGATCATAAGAACGAAGTAGGATTTAAAAGCCCTCTCCTCTCATTCGATGGAGAGTTCTTATAGTATGTAGAGGTGCTGTGCATTCGTCCTTAATCAAAAATCAAAAATTTATTTTCTGCAAAATCCTAGATCCTGAAACCTTAGAATTTTATATACATATTTTGTATATAAATCCTAAACTTAATTAAAAATTAAGATTATGAAATATATTAGATCTAAAATTAAGAATTTTAGATCTAAGATATATTCATAAAATTGGGTTCGAACTTGGATAGCTTAATTAGGTCTAGCAGTTGATCAAACCAAATCAAGAGTTGGTTAGGTGGGATCGAGAGTACTTAAATTAACCAGCCTAATAGGATTAAGTCTGGGTCAAGGTCGAGTCACATGAGTAATCGATCTAGTTAAGACCTAATTAGGCTCAATAGTTAGAGTCTAGATTGTAGGCTAACTTGATTGGTTCTGGCTCAATAATTTGGTGTTTAAGGTAAGTTTGACAGATACGACCGACTGATTTTTAATTGGGACCTACTTAACTCGAATGCATTCTTGTCGAGTTAATGGCATATCCCTTCCACCGATCTCACTTACCTGATCATATTTGTCGGCCTAGTCCTGATCTAAGATAGCTAACAATCCGAGCTAATCCATGCCATTAGGTTAGTCATAATGGTTATGGCTATGTCAAGTCAAGTTTAAAGAGACTTAAATCAAATCTTCCTAAGAAAAGATTAAGTCTAAGATGTTCCACCATTGTAGATGTGTAGGCCCTTTCCGGGGTTGATTGTTCTCGACTGGTCACAGTGATTTAGTTGCATCGAAAAGATGCAACCATGTCCATTAGACATTGGATGCTATGGGCTAGAGGATGGATTGGGCTCAATATTTTAGATACGGTAAGAGATCCAATTAGGAATCCAATCTATGCAAATGGTGAGTCTGACTTAACTAAGAAGTGGATCAATATTTTGGGTATGGTGAGATTCATGAATTAGAGATCAAGTCTAGGTGTACCATGATTAGAGAATTATTAGACAAGAGTTATTCACTCATTGGCTAACCCATCATCAATAACTGTTAGGTGAGGTGATGAGTCAGTTGGTGGGATTGCACCATCCACTAGAAATCATTAATCATAAAGATTTTCACATCTCTATAGAGAAAGTGTAGGGATCCAAAAAAATACTGAAAGCTAGTTTATTTAAAAATCAAACTTTTTAATAAATTGGTCAAGTCTTAATTACAAAATCTAACTAAAAACTTTGACTCTCTACAAGAAAAAGAAAATATCTGCGTCTAACCCACTAGCCCATATCCTGGACACCCATAGACTGACCGAATTCAATTACAAGGATTGACTTTAGAACTTCAAATTTATTTTGGATTTCGAGAAGTTGACTCATGTATTGGACCAGAATCTCTCCATCTTACTAGCTCATCCATCCGCTGAACAGAGAGCGTCTCTTGACAAATGGACGGATGAAGATAATAAGGCCAGATACTACATGTTGGACTCCATGTCTGATAAACTTCAGTGCCAATATGAATATATCAAAACTGTCCGCTAAATGTTGGCTCACCTGCAAGAGTTATTTGGTGAACAGAGTCGTGCAGCCAAATATCAGATCACTAAATGACTATTTAAGGCTAAAATGCGTGATGGACAGTCGGTCCAAAATCATTATCTAGTGATGATCAAGGACTTGGAAGAACTTAAGAAGCTCAGAGTGAAGTTAGATTAGGATCTACAGAATGATATAATTCTGCAATCTTTGACTGATGTGTATGGACAGTTCATCATGAACTGCCATATGCATAAACTTCAGAATACTCTGGCCGAGCTTATGAATATACTGGTTACTGCTGAGCTTTCTATGAAAGGTTCTAAATATTGAAAATGTGTTCCAAAGTCAATCATCAATCTATTGACGGTTGGGCCATATATTTATAATTATATATAAATTATAAATTAATAAAAGTTATTTTGATATTTTTCATTATAAATTCTATTGTCTTCTAATGAACTCCTTTATTATGATGAAGTCCTTAGGACTATCTAGATTTGGCAAAGAAAGATTTGTCATTTAGTTCTTAAATAGTGCACAACCAAATGATACGTTGTTACTTAGGATGACAACATTTATCAAATATAAGTCATTATGTGCCATATAGGTTGGTTGTCCTCATAACCAAGGAGTGTTGAGACACTGATATGGCATGCAAGTAAGATATATGGGTACATCTGCACTGAATGTGATCAACTCCGGAGCTTTTCTCCTGTCAAGATTAGCCTCGATGGAATATGGGTATAAATATCCCTCTGACCTGAGATGACCATGGTGATTTTTAAGCAACTCACTGTATTTTGGTGTCGGACTATCTAAATTTTTAATTCAATGATAGAAGATTTCTGGGTATAGTCAAGTATTTATGGAGTCGGTGCGTGTATCAAGATGGGATTGACCACTCCTGATTTCAGGAGCAGTGTTCAATTATGATTCAATTTAGCAAAACCTTGGTTAGGGTAGTCTTAGTGAGGAGTCATGGGACTAATTGCTTTAAGATACGATATGAATGTATTTTCTAGGATTGACAGTCTAACCCTAAGTCATCTATTACACAGAGGTCATAGGGATGAATTATATAGTAATCATATTCGTGTAGATTTTGAATGTTGCGATTGTGATTAATCGATCTATCCAAACATTAGGTACCATTGTTAGATGGTTACTTCGGTTAGTATAGAAATTAGTTTCTATACTACCGGCTTATGTTCGGACCTATGGATCACACACATTAGGAGTTCCTACCTGATCTGATGGCTGATCTAGAGTCTCATTAGTCTAAAACTCTATGGTCAAGAGTCCTACTAGACTAAAACTCTATGATCAAGAATTCTACTAGATTGGGACTATGAGTCCTACTTGTCTGGAACTCTCTAATCATGAATCCCGATAATCTAGGACATTATGATCAAGAATCCTACTAGACTGAAATTCTATAATCAAGAGTCCTACTAGACTAGGACTCTGAGTTCTACTCGTTTGGGACTCTCTGATCAATAGTTTCATTAGTTTGGAACTCTATGATCGTAAGTTCAATTCGTTTGGTATACTGGATTCAAGAGTCCCACTGGTTTAGAACTCTTTAAGAGTTTCATATTGATAGGACTTTGTTGCCCAGTAACCCATTCAATTTGGACTCAGATATTTTTAGAGAATTAATTAGTAATTTGATTATTGATTAGCTTAATTTAATTGAGCGATGAGGATTGGATCATGTCTGATTGAATTTGATTCGATTGGATTTGATCCGATCAGATCATGAGATGACCTAATCGCTATGGAAGTTTTGACCTTGATTTGATCAGGACCTAGATCTAATTAATTTTTAATTTGATTAAAATTTTATTGGATTAGGCTAAGCCTAATTTGGTTGGATTTAACCTGGTTTAATTGGATCTAGATTAATTAGTTTGGTTGAAACCAATTAGGACCAAGATAAATGAAGTTTGAATTCAAATTCTCCCATGCATCCACCATTTTTGATTTTTCCACTCTGCTTCCCACGCACTCCCTTTTATTTGTCAAATATTTTTTAGAGAAATAAAAATATGCACATAGAAGGAGAGTCCTTCTACGTATTAAACATAAGGAAGGGAGTGTTGGATAAGGATAAGAGGCTCATTTGATTTTTGAAATCAAGTGAGTGGTTAAAATCTCTCAACCACTCGATCCTTATTATTTTTCCTGTAGTTTTCCTATGGTATTCAAGTTCATAAATTATGAGAATTTTTATGCATTTAGGAGAAGTAGTTAGAATTATGTGGTAAAAATTTTAGAGTGTTTGGGTATTACTTCTGAGTGAAGAAAATCTTGGAGTGAAGGTTAATAGGATCCTATAGCACTTTACTTTTCCCTCATGTCTCTCTTCTCTTATGACTTTCAGCTCTAAGGATATCCTATTTTTAGATATAATCTAAATAGAAATTATAGATATGAAAGTTATCTTTCCATAAAAACTTATTTTATAGAAAAATTGCACACAGGGAGGGTGTGATAGGATTTTTAGTATGTCAGAATTTTTGGATCGAGTGAAATCCTAGATTTGGGAATCTGGGTTCGGCTGGAGAGATCAAGTACTATGAGAATCAGATCACCACCAAATTTGAAACATATCTTCATCATCCTCCAATATTAATGTTCTTATTTTTTAGAATATTTAAAAAATTCAAAAGTATTTAAGCAATCGGATCGATCATGATTAGCCATCGAATGCTCCAACGAGGAGCTAGCACTCCAGTGGGGCTGATCGGAATCAGGAGCCCCATGTGGACCAACCATAGAGGTCGGACACGTGTGTAGCTATGACATGATACCAGAGCATTATTCAGTAAACTCAAATTATGGTGATCGACTATCCCCAAAAAGGTATTGTGTTCTGAATAATTTGATATAGTAAATAGTTTATTACATAATTTTATTTTTAGATCTATTGATGTATGCATGCATATTATGTTTAGATCCTAATATATAGGGTTAAATAATCTAATATGATAAATAAATAATTAATTAAATTAATTATTTTCTACTATATCATTGCTATTTTTGAAATATTTTTTGAAAGTAGCATAGCAAATCTTGCACTATTTTCTTCAATTGGTGTGAGAGCAAGATTCTTTAAACATGATATACTTACATATTTATATTAATAATTTAAATTTGATCTAAATATTGATAAAATAATTAGAGTAATTAGATCTAAAAAATTAAAATCTAGATCACATGGACTATAGATTTTCCTGCTGTAGGATTTATCCCTTATAGTGAAAAGATTATCCTGGTACCTTGCTGATCTATATCGTTAATAATAAAATTACTAAATTTAATCTAATATTTTTATGATTTAATTATATTAGACTTTAATCTAATTTATGGTCATGAATGCATAATTAGGTAAAATTTGATTCATAATTTTATGATTATGTAGTGTACATAGTTTCAGATTAAACCCTACAACTAGTGTTGTTTGTGAATTGAGATGATTTAATTTTAGAATGAGTCAACTCAATTGGTGAATAATGCTAAGTTGTAAAGAATCTTTTAAAATTAAAAAAATATTTTTGAAATATCAAATTCTAACCGTCAGTCCATAAACTTAATTAAAAATTAAGTATAATGATTTAGTATCTAGAATTGTGAATTAAGACTCTAAGTCATTAATCATAAACTTGTGGGTTATTGGGTTAGTTGAATTAGGTCCATAAATTGGGTTAGACCTAAGGTTAGTTAAAAGGTGGACTAATTTAGAGTAATTGATCAAATCTAATTAAATGTTAATTTAGATTAGGTTAAGGACTCTATAGACTCAATTACAATAGTTGTAGCTGGTTAATTCCATGCCTTTAACAAGGACCAAATGGACTTGATTCAAGACTATGCAGTCGAATCCAAAATTACTAGGTTGGTCAAATTAAAACTAATAAACCGGATGGTGTCTAAGATAAGTTTGGTAGTTTGACTAGT
Source organism: Cocos nucifera (assembly GCA_006176705.1). Classification (NCBI taxonomy): domain Eukaryota; kingdom Viridiplantae; phylum Streptophyta; class Magnoliopsida; order Arecales; family Arecaceae; genus Cocos; species Cocos nucifera. The sequence continues at coordinate 762,633 of QRFJ01000375.1, forward strand.
AATTTTTAATTGAAAGCTACTCGCACAGATTCGATCTTTGACGAGTTAATGGCATATCCCTTCCACTGATCTCGCTTACCTGACCATCCTGGTGAGTTAGATTTTGATTAGATCACTTGATGATTCTGGCTCACCCATATCTATTAGGTAAATCAGTCCGACTGATTTAGGTGCTCCTAATGCCAGCTTAGATTAGATTCTTTTCTGACTTGGTGAAGTCAGTGGGAGGATCAAAATTGGCTTGCTGAATTTTTTTAAATTAGTTAACTAAATTCTCTAAAATTATTAGGTCCTTAAAACTAAAATAGTTATATAGATAACTAAATCATAGCCTCCCATTAAGTTGAGTAATAATGGGTTCATTAGTATAATGATCATTGGAGGCCCAAAGGCCTGGTAATTATTGACTAATGAAATTATCATTCATAAAATGATAATTTAGTTAAGTCATCCTGATGGTGATTAGGTTGGCCGACCAAAGTCGGACCTGATCATTTATTGGTTAGATAAGACCAAATATGGTCCTGTTAATGGTTGGACCTAACCGAACCTTTTTTAGTGGAGGCCAAAGCCTACTGATTAGGTCTGTGGGGCAAAATCAATGTTACTAGAAGTTATTTAGAGAAATAATTGATTTTGAATCTATCCATAGATGCACATGGGTTGACCAACCAAAGTTGGGCTCATGTGTATTCTATGTGGATTCTAGTACCCACTAAGAAATTAGAGTAATTCCTCAAATTGGAGGTAGAGACTACCAATTCATATAAAATAGTGGGAGGATCCTTAGACTGAAGTCTAAGTCTTTAGGATTAATAATTCATATACTAATTAGATTTGATTTTTCTTTTGGTGTAGACATGGCCACTAACCTATCGCTTCGGTCATTGTTAGACTATGATAAATTAATGGAACCCAACTACAATAGCTGGTATCGTAAGTTAAAAATTGTCCTAGAGCATAAGCGGATCCTTTATATGGTAATGGATTGAGCACCTGAGGAGCCAGCCCCAAATGCTATGGGAGTGGCTTGAGATACTTATCTGAAGTGGCTCAATGACCGCACCATCATTCGATATATAATGCTGATGGCAATGAATGATGAGTTTAGTCATAGGTTTGAAAATGCCCAGCCATAGGAGATGCTTCAAATATTGAATGACTCTTTTGACATGTCGAACGACGTTGAAAGGCATAAAACAAGTTGTGCCATTTTCAACGCTCCGATGAGGGATGGGGCCCTAGTCATCGATCATGTATTGTACATGATCGAGATGATTGAGCATCTTAGCAAGTTGGGCTTTTCCCTACACGAGCAGCTCGGTAAGGATGCAATCTTTAATTCTTTGTCCAAGTCCTTCCTCCACTTTCTAACTCATTTTAGAATGACAAAGCCTACAGTGAACTACCATGGCTTGTTGGGATTACTGTAGAACTTTGAGAAGGATCACCAACTCCATAAGGAGATGGTGAATGTAGTGGGAGGGTCTTCTTCTAGTCGTCGACCCTTTAAGAAAGGAAAAAAGAACAACAAGAAGAAAAACAAGAAGGTGCGGCCACATGCTAGGATGACTGCACAGGGTTAGACCAAGAAGTGCAAGCCCAACTAGAGCCAGGCAAAGTGCTTCTTTTGCAAGATTCAGAGGCATTGGAAGAGAAACCGTCCTCTGTACATTACCTCCCTGGATCCGAACAGGTTGAGGAAGAAGCAAGTGGTTGCTGGGCAAGATAATTATATGATAATACATTACAATTTTTTCTTATTTGATTCTACTGTTTGAGTGTTAGATATCGAAAGCACTTATCATATTTGTAATTCTATGCAGAGCTTACAGGTCAGTAGGAGATTTAATCAAGATGAGAGGTTCCTGAACGTTGGAGATGGAAGACAAGTTCTAATTCTAGCTTTAGGAATCATAAACCTTGTAATCAATTCAAACAAAGTTATTCTTAATGAATGTCATTATTGTCCAACTTTCTTATTGAATATCATTTCTGTAAGCCTTTTGGCTATGAATGGTTTTGAAATATCAATAAAAGAAAAATTTTGTAATATCATTTCGAATAGTGTTATAATTTTGATTGGACAATTGAATAACAGAATTTATTTACTTTTTATGCCTGTTAACGTGGTTCAATCCTCCAGTAAACATCCTAAAATTAGTGATGTGTCTAATGTCTACCTTTGGCACTATAGGCTAGGTCATATTAGCAAGAATAGAATTAATAGGTTAGCTCAAGAAGAAATTCTTGAGGTTAGTGATTGTGAGTTACTTTCGACCTGTGAGTCCTATCTTCTTGGTAAGATGATCAAGTCATCTTTTACTGGAAAAGGTGAACGAGCCACTGAACTTTTAAGTTTAGTACATTCGGATGTATGTAGACCCATGAGCTCAAGTATTAAAGATGGATATTTCTACTTCATAACCTTCATAGATGACCTATCGAGGTATGAGTATGTCTATTTAATGAAGCATAAGTCGGAGTCGTTTGAAATATTCAAATTATTTTGAAATGAGGTAGAAAAGCAAACTGAAAAGAGTATTAAAACTCTTCGATCTGACCAAAGAGTGAGTACCTTTCTAATGAGTTTCTGACATATCTTGGGGAGAGCAAAATTTTCTCCCAATGGATCCCTCCTAGAACACCACAACATAATGGTGTGTCTGAAAGGAGAAATCAGACCCTGTTGGACATGGTTCGATCCATAATGGGGTTTACTGGTTTATCGATCTTCCTATGGGGATATGCGCTCGAGTCAGCTTATTATATTCTAAATAGGGTTTCGAGTAAATCTATTAATAAAACACCATATGAAATATGGACAGGGCATAAGCCAATGCTTTCACACCTTAGGATTTAAGGGTGTTCGACTTATGTCAAACGTTTGATGACAGACAAGCTTGAACCTAGGTCTGATAAGTGTAGTTTTATAGATTACCCAAAATAAATCAAAGGATACTATTTCTATCTTGCTGATGAGCAAAAGGTGTTTGTTAGCCTTAAGACAGTCTTTTTAGAAAAGGAGTTCCTTGGTGAAGGAACTAATGCTTCTAAGATCAAACATGATGAAGTACGATAGGTGGAAGAGCGGACATAAATTATTGAACCTGAGCTGGATTTGATTAGATCAGACTAAGAACCCATTGTAGAAGCATCCTTAAGGACATCTGGTAGAGTACCACGTCAATCGGATAGATATTATAATTTTCTGGTCCGAGATGAGGATCCTATCAAACTCGATGAGAATGATTAGGATCCAATCATCTATATGGATGCAATGCAGAGATCCGACTTTGAGAAATGGCTTGAGGCCATGAAATTCGAGATGGAATCCTTGAAGGTCAACAATGTATGGACATTGGTTGACCCACTCGAAGGGGTAAAATTCATAAGGTATAAGTGGGTCTTTAAGAGAAAAAGAGATACAGATGGAAAGATGGAGACCTATAAAGCCCATCTGATTGTCAAGAGATATTGTTAATGTTATGGTATTGACTATGATGAGACGTTATCTTCTATGGCAATGCTCAAATTCATTCGAATAATGCTTGCCATAACTATCCATCTGGACTATGAAATCTAGCAAATGGATGTGAAAACAGCTTTTCTGAATGAAAGCTGTATATGATACAACCTAAAGGTTTTACATTCATAAATGAGTCTAAAGTGTGTAAGCTTCAGAGGTCTATTTATGAACTAAAACAGGCATTTCGGAGCTGGAACATATGATTTGATAGAATAATCAAAACATATGGCTTCATTAAGAACGAAGAGGAGCCCTACATAAACAAATGGTCTAATGGTCCAGCAATAGTATTCCTAGTATTGTATGTGGATGACATTCTCTTAATTAGAAATGATGTCCCTGTATTATAAAGAATAAAGATTTGGTTGTCATCACAGTTCTCCATGAAAGATCTCGGAGAAGCTTTCTACATCCTAGGAATGAAGATATATAGAAATAGATCTAAAAGATTGCTTAGATTATCCCAGTCCATGTACATTGACACTATGCTAAAATAATTAAGCATGAAAAATTTTGAAAAAGGCTATCTACTGATAGGCCATGGAATTTCTCTTTCAAAGAGGGATTGTCCAACAACACCTCTAGACAGAGAGCATATGAATAGAATACCATATGCTTCAGCAGTGGATTCTATAATATACGCCATGACATGTACGTGACCAGATGTGGCATACTCACTAGGTGTAGTGAGTAGATACCAATCTAATCTAGGAAAAAATCATTGAAAGGTTGTTAAAACCATCCTAAAGTATTTAAGAAATACTATAGACTAGTGGCTTGTATATGGTGAATCAGACTTAAAACTTGTGGGGTTCATAAACTTCAGTTTTCAGTCTGATCATGATGATAGCAAGAGTGTGTTGGGATATATATTTACCCTTAATGGTGGCATCGTCTGCTGGAAGAGTTCTAAGCAGTACACTGTGGTCGATTTAGTTTATGAGGTAGAGTATGTCGCTGCAACAGATGCTGTCAAAGAAGCGGTGTGGCTAAGAAAATTCATCACCGAGCTCGGAGTAGCACCTTCCCTTGATGGTCCAGTTTTGCTCTATTGTGACAGCTTTGGAGCCATTGCTCAAGCAAAGGAACCAAAGGCACACCAGCAGATGAAGCATATTCTGCGCTGCTACCATCTTATCTGAGAGATTATGGATCAAGGTGATGTCGACCTTCAGAAGATCAACAAGAAGGAGAACCTGACAGACCCATTCACAAAAGCAATTATGGTGAAGGAGTTCGACGACTTTAAGTCAAAGATAGGTATTAGATACTACACCGATTGGCTTTAGTCCAAGTAGGAGATTATTAGAAATGTGTCCCAAAACCAATCATCAGTCTGTTGATGATTAGACCATATATTTATAATTATATATGAATTATAAATTAATAAAAATTATTTTGACATTTTTCATCAAAAATTCTATTATCTTCTAATGAACTTTTGTGTTGTGATGAAGTCCTTAGGACTATCTAAATTCGGCAAAGGAAGATTTATCATTTAGTCCTTAAATAATTTACGATCAAATGATACGTTATTACTTAGGATAACAACTTTTATCAAGTATAGATTATTGTGTGCCATATAGGTTGGTTGTCCTCATAACCAAGGAGTGTTGAGACATTGATATGGCATGCAAGTGAGATGTATGGGTACATCTGCATTGAACGTGATCAACTCTGGGGCTTTTCTCCTGTCAAAATTAGCTTCGATGGAATATGGGTATAAATATCCGTCCAACCTGAGATCACCATGGTGACTTCTAAGCAACTCATTGTGTTTTGGTGTTGGATTATTTGAATTTTTAATTCAATGACGAAAGATTTCTGGGCATAGTTAAGTACTTATGGAGTCGGTGCGTGTATCAAGATGGGATTGACCACTCCTAATTTCAAGAGTTGTATTCAATTATATTTCAATTTAGCAAAACCTTGGCCAGGGTAGTCTTAGTGAGGAGTCATGGAACTAATTCTTTTGAGACATGATATGGATGTATTTTCTAGGGTTGACAGTCTAACCTTGAATCATCTATTACACAGAGGTCATAGGGATGAATTATACAGTAACCATATTCGCATAGGTTCTAAATGTTGCCATTATGATTATTCGACCTATTCAGATGTTAGGTACCATTGCTAGATGGTCACTTCGATTAGTATAGAAATTGGTTTCTGTGCTACCAACTTAGGTTCGGACCTGCAGGGTCACACATATTAGGAGTTTCTATCTGATCTAATGGCTGATCTAGAGTCCCATTGGTCTAGAACTCTATGGTCAAGAGTTTTACTAGATTGAAACTCTATGATCAAGAGTTTCAGTAGATTGGGACTCTGAGTCCTATCTGTTTGGGACTCTCTGATCATGAGTCCTGATAATCTAGGACACTATGGTCAAGAGTCCCACTAGACTGGGACTCTATAATCAAGAGTCTTACTAGACTAAAACTCTAAGTCCTACTTGTTTGAAACTCTCTAATCAAGAGTTTTACTAGTCTGAGACTCTATGATCATGAGTTCAATTCGTTTGGGACACTGGGTTCAAAAGTCCCATTGGTTTAGGACTCTTCAAGAGTTTCATGTTGATAGGACTCTATTGCCCAGTAATCCATTCAATTTGGACTCAAATATTTTTAGAGGATTAATTAGTAATTTAATTATTGATTAGTTTAATTTAATTGAGTGATGAGGATTCGATCAAGTCTGATTGAATTTGATTCGATTGGATTTGATCCGATAAGGTCATGAGATGACCTAATCACTGTGGGAGTTTTGATCCTGATTTAATCAAGATCCAGATCTAATTAATTTTTAATTTGATTAAAATTTTATTGGATTAGGATAAGCCTAATTTGATTAGATTTAATCTGATTTAATTAGATCTAGATTAATTGGTTTGGTTGAAACCAATTAGGACCAAGTCAAATGAAGTTTGAATTCAAATTCTCCCATGCACTTAGCATTTTTGACTTTTCCACTCTGCTTCCCATGCCCTCCCTTTTGTTTGTCGAATATTTTTTGAAGAAATAAAAATATGCATGTAGAAGGAGAGTCATTCTATGTGTTAAACATAAGGGAGGGGGCATTGGATAAGGATAAGAGGCTCATTTGATTTTTGAAATCAAGTGAGTGGTTAAAACCTCTCAACCACTCGATCCTTATCATTTTCTAAGTGATTTTCTCATGGTATTCATGTCAATAAATTATAAGAATTTTTTTGTGCATAGGAGAGGGGGTTAGCATTATTTGATAAAAAATTTAGAGTGTTTGGGCATTAGTTCTAGTCAAAAAAAATTTTTGAGTGAAGGTGAATAGCATCCTACAGCATTTTACTTTTCCCTTATGCCTCTCTTCTCTTATGATTTTCACCTCTAAGGATATCCTCTTTTTAGATATGATCGAAATAGAGATTATAGATCTAAAATTTATATTTTCATAAAAACTTATTTCATGGAAAAACTTCATACAGAGAGGGCGTGATAGGATTTTTAGTGTATCAGGGTTTTTAGGCCGAGTGAAATCCTTGATTTGGGAATCTAGGTTTGGATGGAGGGATCGACTGCTGTGAGCATCGGATCACCACCAAATTTATACCACATTTTCATCATCCTCTAATATTTATGTTCTAATTTTTTAGAATATCTAAAAATTAAAAAATATATGATCGATCGGATTGATCATGATCAGCCATCGAAGGCCTCGGTGAGGAGCTTACACTCTAGTGGGGCTGATCGGGATCAGAAGCTCCGTGTGGACCAACCGTAGAGGCCAAACATGTGTGTAGCTATGACATGATACCAGAGCATTATTTGATGAACTCAGATTACGGTAATCGACTACCCATGAAAAGGTATTATGTTCTGAACACATAGATGTAGTAAATAGTTTATTACATAGTTTTATTTTTAGATCTATTGATGTATGCATGCATATTATGTTTAGATTCTAATGTGTAGGGTTAAATAATCTGATATGATTAGTAGATAATTAATTAGATTAATTATTTTTTACTATATCATTTCTATTTTTGAAATATTTTTTGAAAGTATAATAGCAAACCCTGCACTATTTTCTTCACTAAAGGCTCAGTACTTGCTATGTAACGGACTTCTTCCAAGAGAAAGTCTTTTGGAAAGAAGAAAAAATCTTTGAAAAAGTAGAAGATGGAAGGTCAAAAGAAAAGGAAGACGGAACTGAAGAAAAAAGCTGTTGACAAAGAAAAGTGTTTCTATTGTAATACTGACGGCCACTAAAAGCAAAACTGTCCTACATATCTGGCCACCCTGAAGAATAAGAAGGAGATAGGTCCTTCTGGAGGTATGCTCGTCATTAAATCTAACCTTATAATTTTTTCTGCATCCAGTTGGATGCTTGACTTTGGTTCTAGTGCTCATTTGTGCACTTCCATGCAGGGTCTTGAGGATAATAGAAGGCTGAGGGATGGTGAGATGATCCTACGCGTCGAAATTGGAGTAAGGATTGCTGCTGTGGCCATGAAAACCTACCCTCTTCAACTACCATCTGGCTTAGATTTAATACTTAGGGATTGTTATTATGTGCCTGCTGCAAGCAGAAATTTAATTTCTATTTTATGTTTAGCACAAGAAGGCTATGTAATTAGTTTTCTTAAGGACCATTGTAATATTCTTTATGAAAGAAATAAAATTGCAAGTGGTTTCCTTATTAACGGTCTCTACCAGTTATATATTGATGTATCTATCTTTAATATCAAGCAAAATGTGAATGCCATAAGATCAAAATGATCTAGAGATAGTCCAAATGATAGGTATCTATGGCACCTAAGGCTAAGTCATATAGCAGAAGATAGGATTAACAAATTGGAGAAAATAGAGCTATTGAGTCTGTTGACTTTTGAGTCATATCCAATTTGTGAATCATGTCTTCATGGTAAAATGACTAAGCTTCCTTTTGTAGGACATGGAAAAAGGGCCACAGAACTATTTGCCCTAGTACATACTAATGTGTGCAGCCCATTTGATGTACCGACTAGAGGCAACTTTGACTACTTCATAATCTTTACCAATGATTTATCTCGGTATGGGTATGTGTATCTTATGAGACATAAGTCTGAAGCTTTTGAAAAGTTTAAGAAATTCAGACATGAAGTTGAAAAGCAAACTGAAAAATCCATTAAGATTATTCGATCAGATCGAGAAGGTGAATACCTTAGTCAAAAATTTCTAAACTATCTCAAGCAAAATGGTATAGTCTCTTAATAAACTCCACCTGGAATACCTCAACTCAATGAGGTTTCAAAATGGAGGAACTGGACCCTATTAGATATGGTCCAATTCATGATGAGCTTTATAAACCTCTCTGATTTTCTTTGGAAACATAGTCTGTTAACTACTGTATATTTATTGAATAGGATTTTCTCTAAAACCATTCTTACCACACATATGAGATATGACATGGTAAGAAACCAAGTCTGAGTCATCATAGAATTTGGGATTGTTTGGCTCATGTCAAAAGACAACAAGCGGACAAGTTAGACTATAGGTCCTTTAGAGCTCGATTCATAGGATATCCTAAAGAGTCATTAGGATATTATTTCTATATTCCAAAAGATCACAATATGATTATGAGTTGGCATGCCATCTTTTTTGAAAAATAGTTTATTCAAGATGGTGGCATTGGAAAGCAGATCAAGCTCAAGGAAAAAATCTCACAAGAGCAACGAGCTAAGGACCCTATGGAACCAAATCAGGTTGAGCCAATCCAATCACTACCTCCTCCATCTCATAGATTAGAAAGACTTTTTCATCCCTCTGAGACGTACTTAGGTACTATTTCAGAGGAAGTAGAGAAAATATTCCTCGTAAGTAATGGATTTCATGGTAATGATCCCAAAACCTATGACGAGGTGATATTAGATATTGACTTCAAGAAATGGTTAGAGGCAATGAAGTCAAAAATTGACTCGATGCACTCAAACCAAGTCTGAACCTTGGTAGATCCATCAGAAGGTATAGTACCTATTGGATGTAAATGGATCTACAAGAGAAAGATTGATGTAGATGGGAATGTGAAGACATTCAAAGCTAGATTAGTGGCAAAAGAGTATAGTCAACGAGAAGAAATTGACTATCAGAATATCTTTTTGCTAGTAGCCATGCTAAAATTTATTCGCACATTGCTTGCTGTTGCAGCCTATTTTGATTATGAAATATGGTAAATGGATGTAAAAATGACATTCTTAAATGGATACCTTTCGGAAGATATCTATATGGAATAGCCACTAGGTTTCACATCCAATGATGTTGATCACAAAGTATGCAAGCTACAAAGATGTTAGATATATGTGCCCTAGAAGCCAGAATTGGCTGACACTTGTAATACACTTCTAGGGGCAAAATTGTAATTTTGACTATAATTAATGAAATGGGTTATTTTCTATCACACATGTGTATTTAGTGTCTGTGATACATCCTTTGAGTTAATGGTAATAATAATTCATATTTTCAAGAGTTGAAAATTTAAGACATGAATAATCATTATTAACTCATAAACAGCTCCCGACCATAGGATCATCACGAGGATGGTGATTGATCCGGAAGGTTGGTGTACGATCGCTTCTCTTTAGTAGATGAGTCTTGAGTCTACGGTGTGGAGACACCGGAGCGAGAGTACAGATACTCGTTAGAGAACGAGGGCACTGAGCGTGACCACCTCGAGTAGTCATTAGGAAGTCTACCTTCTCGTCAATGACTGACTCGATGCTGCAGTAGTGTGTCTGGTTCTTTGACCTGAGATGCATCGGACAGTTCACCTTGAGGGTGTTATAGTTTGACTACACCATTACTCGGTCTCCTAGCCATATGGAACCCTGAGGTGTATGTTGGCTATAGCATGTTCATTGTAGGAACTGGATTGCATCAAGATGGAATCTATCTACCTCGGTGGTAGAGGAGTAGCCCTATGATGATCATGAGAATCAAGTCCAGAAATCCATGGCCATGGTAGAGTGAAATAATAGAAAGAGTTTCTATTTAGATTTTCACATTGGACTCGAATCGAATGATTACATCATATGACAGAGACTAGGGTTTGACGAGTTCACCTTAACCCTAATCTGATCGGGGCTCAAGATAGAAGAACTGAATCACACAGGTAGCTGCACCAAGAGGTTCGCATTCAGCTCTGATGGGTTGCCACCATATACTGCTAGGTGTCACTGGTGGATTTTGGGAGCAATTAGAATGATTTAGATGATCGATCATTCTAGCTGTTCGAATCAGAAGAGTTCTGATCCATCGAAAGGAGTTTCGATGATGTCGATGATAGAGATCATGACATATCCCATTACCATACAGAACTGAACCTAACTGGGTCACACAAACAAGGGTTTGAATCTGGTGATCATCAATTGAACTGATCCAGTTCAATTGATCTGAATGAGATTCAATTAGGTTCAAGGAAAATCGTGCTAGCACTCGATTGAACCTAACGTTCTTCTTTTACTATCATAAATAAGTTGTCCTGACTGAGCCAAAGGAGTTTGTGCTCAATCAGAGGCCTTCATATGGTCTGACTGGAGGTTGTCCAAGTCAGAAATAGGTTGTCTTATTTGTAAGACATTACCTGCCATTTTTGGTCACCTGCCATTTCTTGTTCTTTGACTTTGGTCAAAAGTCTACCTTTGACTGGTCAAACGTTGACCATTTCACCCTTTGACTTTTGACCACATGTCATGCACCTATTGGAGAGCTGGTGGGGGCTTGTCCCCCTGCCAGAACCTGGCAAGGAGAAGGGCGCACGCCAAGGGTGGCGTGAGCCCAAGTAGGAGGCGCCTAGGAGTCCTTGTTGGACATAAGGACTCCACCTCCCTTTTGGATTCCAATTCAGAGTTCTACTAAGAATCCAGTTTGACTGGTCTTAGGCGCCCTCTAAGGAGGAATCCAGGGGTCTCTATTTCCAACCAATCAGATTTAGATCTGATTTCACAAAGGGTTGTGATTGGTTGAGAGGAAGAGGAGTTGGATCACAAGAGGTCTATAAATAAGACCCTGCGCCCAACCCTAATTCTAATGCTATTAGATTCCCATGCCCCAAGGCTGCCTCTCCCCTCCTTCTCCATGCCATAGTCTCTTCTCCTCTTGCTCTCCACGTCCAAAAGGTGTTTTGGACTTAGTTTGGTGCGATTCAGATCAAGGAAAGGCGATCAAAAGCAAGAAGGCTGCGCTGCTGCAAAAGGACGACTGTAGATCTTCAAAAGAGTTTTGAAGATCCTCCAGATCAGATCCAGATCTGATTTTTGGAGGTGTGATAGAGAAGAAGAGGATCTCCAGATCCAACCCGAGTGGATACCGGTAGAGGCCAGGCGCTTGCGTGGCTAAGATCCAGAACCTTCCGCTGCAATCAGGATCATCTATAGGGTAATAGGATTACCCAAATCAGGTAAATTGAATTTGATTTAATTTATCTTATTTTATTTTATTTATTAAAATAATAAGAATCAGATCTGAAACATATCAAGATCTGATTAAGGTTAAGAGAAAATTTTTGAAATATATCTCTTGATCTAATCAGATCTGGACGAACCTGGACCGGAAAATCAGGATTTCCCTTCAAAAGATCCATATATGGACTTAAGCAAGCATCTCAGAGCTGGAATACTCATTTTAATGATGTGATCAAATTATTTGGTTTCATCAAGAATGAGAAAAGAATCATGTATTTTCAAAAAGGTCAGTGGGAGCGCTATTGTCTTTCTCGTACTGTACGTGGATGATATCCTCCTTATTGGGAATGATATTTTCATGTTGACCATAGTTAAAATATGGTTATCTAAAGAATTCTCCATAAAAGACCTAGAAGAAGCATCCTTTATTCTAATAATTAAGACCTATAGAGATAGACCGAATAGGATGCTAGGTCTTTCACAGAAGATGTACATAGAGGAAGTGCTAAAGAGGTTTAGCATGAAAAACACCAAGAAGGAATTGGTACCCTTCAGATACGACATTCATCTCTCCAAGAAAATATATTCCAACATACCTAAGGAGATTGAACGCATAAGTAAGTTCCCTTATGCTTCAGCAATAGGGAGCCTCATGTATGCCATGTTATGTACACGACCTGATATAGCCCATGCTGTGAGTGTCATGAGTAGATATCAGTTGAATCCAGATGAAGAATACTGGACTTCTGTGAAATATATCTTAAAGTACTTGAGAAGAACTAAGGATATGATGTTAGTTTTTGGTAATGGAGAACTCCAAGTCTAGGAATATATAGATTTGAATTTTATGTCCGATATAGATGATTGAAAGTCGATATTTGGGAATCTATTTATGTGTAATGGTGGTGCTGTCAGTTGGAAGAGTTTCAAGCAGATAGTGATAGCAGATTCCACCATGGAAGCAGAGTACATTGCTGCATCAGAAGTTGCGAAGGAGGCATTATGGTATAAAAAATTTGCCATAAAGATCGAAGTGATACCGTTGGATGCTATTCCTCTGTACTACGATAATAATGGCACCATAACCCTTGCTAAGGAGCCAAGGTCTCATCAGAAATTCAAGCACATCATGCGGCGATACCACCTCATTTGTAATTACCTTGAAAAAAGTTACGTCAAGGTCAAGAGAGTCGACTCTATAGACAATGTGGTAGATCCGCTTACAAAGCCATTGGACTAGCAGAAGATCAAAGCCTACCTTAAGAAGATGGGACTTAGATTTGTAGCTAATTGGATTTAGATCAAGTGGGAGTTTGTTAGATATGTATGCCCTAGAAGCCAGATTAGCTGACACTTGTAATACACTTCTAAGGATAAAATTATAATTTTAACTATAAATAATAAAATAGATTATTTTCTCATAGTGTGTATTTAAAAGTGTCTGTGATACATCCCTTGAGTTAATGGTAATGATAGTTCATATTTTCAAGAGTTGAAAATTTAAGACATGAATTTTCATTATTAACTCATAAAATGCTCCCGACCGTAGGATCATCATGAGGATGGTGATTGATCCGAAAGATTGATGTACGATCACTTCTTTTGGATAGATGAGTCTTGAGTCTATGGTGTAGAGACATTAGAGTGAGAGTACAGATACTTGTTAGAGAATGAGGGTACTGAGCATGACCACCTCGAGCATTTATCAGAAAGTCTATCTTCTCATCGATGACAGGCTCGAAGCTATAGTAGTATGTCTGGTTCTTTGATCTGAGGTGCATCGATAGTTCACCTTGAGGGTATTATAGTTTGACTATACCATAACTCGATCTTCTAGCTATTCGGAACTCTAAGGTGTATGTTGGCTATAGCATATTCATTGTAGGAATTGATTGCATTAATAGGGGATCATCTACCTCGATAGATGAGGAGCAGTCCTATGATGATCATGAGAATCAAGTCCATAAGCCCATGGCCATGGTAGCGTAAAATAATAAAAAGAGTTTCAATTAGGATTTTCACATTAGACTTGAATTGAATGATTAATTCATATGATGGAAATTAGGGTTTGACAAGATCACCTTAACCCTAATCTGGTCGGGGCTCAAGATAGAGGAACTCAATCACATAGGTAACTGCATCAAGAGGTTCGCTTTCAGTTCTGATGGGTTGCCACCATATGATGCTAGGTGTCACTGATGGATTTTGGGAGCAATTAGAATGATTTGGATGATCGATCATACTAGTTGTTTGAATCAAAAAAGTTCTGATCCATTGAAAGATATTTTGATGATGTCGATGTAGAGATCATGACATATCTCATTACCATACGGAATTGAATCTAACTAGGTCACACAAATAAAGGTTTGGATTTAGATATCATCAATTGGATTAACCCAATTCAATTGATTTGAATAAGATTCAATTAGGTTTAAGAAAATCATGCTAGCACACGATTAAGCCTAATGTTCTCCTTTAACAATCATTAAAGCTTGTCTCGACTGAGCCAAATATGTTTGGGCTCACTTAGGAACCTTTACTTGGTTTGGCTGGAGCTTGTCCAGGTTAGAAAAATGATTATCTTAATTTATGATATAAATTTGAGATAACACCTACCATTTTCCGTCACCTGCTAAATCTTATCTTCGGACATTGGTCAAATATTGACCCTGGATATTTAGACATCTGCCCATGTATCATGCATCCATAGAAGAGTACCTGAAGACTTGTCTTCCTACTAAAAAGCAGATAGGAAGGGGGCACATGCCTAGGAAGGCATGCACCCCGTGAGGATAAAACATAGAGTCCCATATAGATGGGACTCCAGGTTGCTTCAGGGGATTAAACTGTATGGCACCAAGAAGTCTTGTTTGATCAGTCTTGGCACCACCTATAGGAAAAAGACATGGTAATGTATATGCTGTTAATCTTGATGAACTCAAAAATGAAAATGTTGAATGTCTTGTTGCTATGAATGCTAAAATAAATGAATCTAGTTGGATATGGTATAATAGCTAGATCATGTAAGCATGAACTCATTGTCTAGATTAATCAAGCTTGACTTAGTAAAAGGCTTATCCAAAATAAATTTTGAAAAGTATAAGCTTTGCAAAGCATGGTGTCATGGCTCCTCGAATCGGGGCTAGATCGGACACGGATCAATGTGCAAACTAGATCAGATCGTTGGATGGGTTCGAGGTTTGAGTACACTCTCTTGAGATTTGGACAACTCGAAGATCAAATTTGAGCCCTAGAATTACTTGGAGAAATATGTACAAGATCAACGAGTACTCAAGAGCATGGGGTTGTGGGCACATGTCTCAAGATGTAAATTGGTCAGGAAAGAAGCTAATGCAATGAGGCATAACAGAATGCAGTTTACTTACCTAACTTTGAGGGATATTTTGAGAACTTCACAAAAGTTGGTTCAAAGTGGATAAGGCATCACCTTGAAGGATTTTTCATCCCAAATCTAATGGATCAAGTTTCGTTGCAATCCGAGTTCGTTTGGATCATGAATTTGGCAGTTTCATCTGACTATGCAGAATCCTGTAGGAATGGAGATTTTAAGTTTATCCTTATCTTGTACTTAGAGAGTTGAGTTCGTGAGGGACTTGTAACCTGAGGTTGTTCCTATACAAAATCATATAATCTGCTATTATAATGTAACATAGGGTATAGAAACATACCTTTGGTCGCTAAACCTTGATTCGAGCCTGCATTCTGGCAGAGGTCCATTAGGGATTCCACCAGGTGCCCACGTGTTCACCCTCCAACATTGATTCACATAGGAACTTGATCAAGTCACTAGCACCTTTAAATCTAATTCTTTTAATTAAATTTTTATTATAAGAATTTAATTTAATTTGGGTAGAACCATCTTTTAACCTTACTTTCTTCCTCCTAGCCTTTCCTATCCTTGCTTTTTTTTTTCTCTTTGTCTTTTTAATTTTTCTTCCTAAACACTTGTCTTAAAGAAGACTTCTTGTCCTTAATAGGACCTTGTCTGGATAAGGGAGGGAAGAAAAAAAATTGGACAATAGAAAAAAACTCTTGTAAGAAAGAAGGATTGATTGCCTCGAACTCCCGGTGTGTGCCCCAATTTATAATCTACGTAGGGGCACCACAACCAATTTCTCACACCTTTCCCTGGTTATATCTCATGCCCAATCAGAGATCTCACGCCCCTCAGAAAAAATACACCATATGAAATTACGTAGAATTATTTTCAAGAGACTTTTCATGCAGAAGTACTCTTTGGAATAATTCTATGTTGTTTTCCTAAAGTCATCGCACTTAGGTTGTGCCAAAATTCAAGGGCTTAGATTAGATTTGTAGAACATCTAATGGTCTACAAAGGGGATGCCATCTCTGAATTTTACATGAAGTGGGTGTGGAATGGGTCAAAGTCCCAAGCGTCCAAGAGATGCCATTCAAAGGGGGACGGCTAAGAGGCTTCATTTATCCAAATTTCAAATAACA
This sequence comes from Cocos nucifera, assembly GCA_006176705.1. Taxonomy (NCBI): domain Eukaryota; kingdom Viridiplantae; phylum Streptophyta; class Magnoliopsida; order Arecales; family Arecaceae; genus Cocos; species Cocos nucifera. The sequence goes on from QRFJ01000375.1 coordinate 779,060, forward strand.
AACGGAAGCATTTTACCTATAGAAGGACTTCTCTATGCCTCCTTATTATCTAAAGTCCATGCCATATTTTTTACATGAAAACAAAAGTGGATAAATACAAGAGGGAATGGCGCCAACCAACTTATGCGCCAAATAACCCATGCGAATAAATTAATCCTCATGCGCGAAGAGATAGATTCTTTGGCATGTGGAATGCTAATACTAGGTGCCCAATCCCTTGGTCAACTAGCCAAAGGTCAACCCAATTAAGGACCAAATCTGATTTGGCTTAAATTGGATCTAATTAGCCCAAATCAGAACCTAATTCGAATCCGATTTGAATCTAAGTGCTAGGATTTGCAACATATGCTAGCATGTTCAACTTGCAAACATGATCTAATCAAATTATACCCTTGATCACCTTTGTATACGATCCATTAGATTTCACATCTAAACAATAGTGGATCCAGGTGCGATTTGACCAAATTTGGTTAGAACTCAACCAAATCGATTTACGTCAAATTGAGTTGACCTAATTTGATCAATTAGAACTCTTTCTAATTGATGATCAAATTAAACTCTTTAATTCGATCAAACCCACAAGATAAGATTGACATCTAGCAATATATGATGTCTACCCAGAAGATATGGAATTTTGATGAAAATATCAAAAACATCCTTTAGTAGAAAGTTACCATGCAACTTGATCCTACGATCATCCTACATCCTAAATATGGCTTGTATATAAAAATATATCAAACCCAATATCATATTCATATTTCTCTCAATCATATAATGTTGATTTGTTTAATGAAAGATTAAAAATCATTTCTAATTTTCATCATGCTTGGATCAAAGTCTTCCTGAATCATCATTCGATTGAACCAGGTGGGATGCGATCTACTCTTACTATGAGTGATCAATACCATGTTGACCTACTTACCTCTATATGCAATCCACCATATCCAGAACATCCCGTACATGATTAAGTTATGAATGAGTATGAACCAAAATATATGGATTTTTGTATACAAGGTTCTATGGAAGTCTTAGGTCAAAGGATTACTTGTACAACTCTCATTATGAGAACTATTTATTGACATGTAGATAAGATTCCAATTGATGTTCTCGAGTCAGATCAATTCAGTGGACTTAGTCTCTAACAAGTACCCACATCCTCGTATTAATGTCAAACACAAGTGATTGTGAGATGAATCACCCTCTCCATCTATCATACATAGAATATACTAGTCTTTCTAGAAATATTAATCCCCAACTTAATGTTCCATCGAGCAGAAATATTTTAGATTAGGGTTTTAAGATTTTAGATCTCACAGGCATGATCTCATTATAACCCTAAAACCATAGCTCTAATCTATGGAGTTCATCATAATCTTAAAGAAGCAATTAAGACACAGCACATGATGAAATATAAATATCTTTATTTATTTAAAATATCATTACATGAGTCTGGAAGACAAAAGAATAATCCATCAAAAATAAATATTTCGATTGACTTATAGGACATATTCCTTTCAATCTTCCATTTGCACTAAAGCCAATCATCCTTATATTTCAACCCCATACAATCAAGATGGCGATCGAATTGCTGCTATGATAGAGCCTTAGTGAATGGGTCTACTTTGTTATTCTTTATATCTAGTTGTTCAATAATAACATCTTGTCTCTCGTTATTTTATGAATGAGATGGAAGCATCTCAAAATATGCTTGGATTTATGATAAGACCTTGGTTCCTTTGCTTAAGCAACTGCTCCAGTATTATCATAGTAAAGTGGTATTGGGTTCTCAATCTCAGGAACAACACTCAATTTAGTGATGAACTTCTTCATCCAAACATCTTTCTTAGTTGCTTCACTTGTAGCTATGTATCTACGTCAGTGGTTGAGTCAACTACAATTGGCTTCTTGGTACCCTTCCAACTCACTGCTCCACCATTTAAAGTAAAAACATATCCTGAAATGGATTTACTATCATCTAGGTTTGATTGAAAACTAGAGTCAGAATATTCTTTTAGTTTAAGATCAGATCCACCATATATCAAAAAAATATTCTTAGTCCTTTCTCAGGTACTTAAGAATATTTTTTCATAACTTTTCCAATGATCCTCTTCCTGGATCAGCCTAAAATCTACTTGCTATGCCTAAAACATAAATAACATCCGGCCTGGTACATAACATGGCATACATTATAGATCCTACTGTCAAAGCATAAGGAATAGAACTCATTCTATTTCTCTCTTTAAGCGTCTTAGGAGACATCTTCTTAAAAAGATGTATGCCTTGACTCATGGGTAATTAACCTCGTTTACTCTCATCCATACTGAACCTTTTCAACACTACGTCAATGTACCTGGACTGAGACAAGCCTAGCATCCTCTTAGATCTATCTCTATAGATCTTTATACCAAGTATGTAGGATGTTTCTCTCAAGTTTTTGATGGAAAACTTATTTTATAGCCATAACTTGATCGATTGTAACATTGGGATATCATTCCCAATAAGGAGTATGTCATGTACATATAGAACCAAGAATACTATGGCACTCCCACTAGTCTTCTTGTACACATGTGGTTCATCTACATTCTTGATGAAGCCAAACTCTTTGACTGTAACATTAAAGCAGATGTTCCAACTCCTTGAAGCTTGCTTTAATCCATAAATGGATCTCTTAAGCTTGCATACCCTGATTTGGTCTCTCACTATGAGATAAAATTCTTCTGGCTACGACATGTAAACCTCCTCTTTAAGGAAACCATTAAGGAAGGTGGACTTCACTTTTATTTGCCTAAATTTTCATAATTATGGTATACTACTATGGCAAGCATAATCCTAAATTAGATTTGAGCATGGCAACAAGTGAGAATGTTTCATCACAATCTACACCCTATTTTTGTCTGAAATCCTTAACCACGAATCTAGCCTTCTAGGTTTCAATTAGGCCATTTGCTCCAATCTTTTTTTTATAAGATCCATTTCACACCCAATAGGATTCACACCCTCTGGTGCATCCATCAAAGTCCATACTTTGTTGGTGTACATGGAGTCCATCTTGGATTTCAATGGCAGCCAGCCATATTTATCTAAGTCCCTTACTCATGACTGCTTCCATATAGGTCAGAGGTTCATCATTTTCAATGACTTACGCTTCATTATTCTCAATAATAAACCCGTACCTTATAGGTGCATGTCGCACTCTATCAAACCTATAGATAGAAGTTGTGTGTTCTAGTTCTTCTCTATTTATGTGTTTATTTGAATGAAAAAT
>QRFJ01000375.1:783324-800777 GCA_006176705.1 Cocos nucifera
GTCCAATCTTCCATAGCGATTAGGTCATCACATAACCTAATTGGGTTAAACCCAATCGAATCCAATTCAATTAGATTTGATTCAAACCTCATTGCTCTCAAATTGAGTTAATCAATAATCTAATTGCTAATTAATTCCTTAATAATATTAGAATCCCAGTAGGACTCGCGAAGGTAAAGTCGTAGTCCAGTGGGACTTCCGATCATAGAGTCACAGTCCAATGGAACTTTTGACCATAAAGTCATAGACTATTGAGACTCTTGATTAGCCATTAGATTAGGTAGAAACTTCTATTATGTGTGACCCCATAAGTTCGAACACTAAGCCAGTAGCATATGAACCAATTTTTTGTATCAATCGATGTGACCATCTAGCAATGGTACCGGATAGGTCAAATGGTCACAACGTAATATCCATGAACTTGTGGCATATGGTTATTGTATAATTTATCTCTTTGACTTCAATGCTCAAAGAACGACCTATGGTTTAACTACCAATCCTAAAAATCATCCATATTGTATTTTAAATTTCAATATCCATCATATGGACTATCCCAACTGAGGTTTTGCTAAATTGAAATACAGCGATGCATTTTCTCCATCACTCAAAAGGATCAATCCCATCTTAACTCACACATCGATGAAACAAGTACCTAACTGCACCCAAAAATCTTCCATCACTAAATTAAAAATTCAAATATCTGGCATCAAAGTATATTGAGTTACTTGCAAGTCACCATGGTGATCTCAGGTCTAAGGGACACATACCCATATCCTTCACGAGCAACTCTTGATAGTAGAGAGCATTGCAATTAGGTCATATTCAGTGAAACGTATCCCCTACATTTCACCTATATGCCATACCAGTATCACAAAAGAGTTCATAAAAGAAAGAAGCACAAAAGTGATGAAAAGCTAGAATAACAATTTTATTTATTAATAATTTAAGTATAAATTATAATAAGCTCAACCATCTACAACTTAAATGATTGGCTTTAGGATATATATAATTTCCAATAGATATGAGGTGCCAACCCATTGGCCAAATCAACCAAGGGTCAACCTAATTAAAACCAAATTTGATTTGATTTAAATTGGATTCAGTTAGCTCAAATTGGAACCAAATTCGAACCTGATTTGAATGTAGGAGGATTTGCAACATGTGCTAGCATGTTCATCTTGCAAATATGATCTAATCCAATTAGACCCTTCATCAATTCTCTTTGAATATGACCCATTGGGTTCCATATCTAGCTAGTAGTGGATCCAGGTGCAAGTTGACCTGATTCAATTAGAATTCAATCTAACCAATTTAGGTCAAATCAAGCTGACCTGATTCGAATGATTAGAATCATTTCTAATTGGTGATTGATGCGTAGTCATTGATAGCATCAAAAATAACTCTACTCAATATGTAGGTTGGGTGAGTCAAGATCATATCCTCAAGGACCTAGGGCTAAGTTGAAATTATAAAATAAAAGAGAATATTTATTTTGATTTAGAAAATAAACTATCCTAAAATTAGAGTAATTAGAAAATAAAGATCTCAAGAGTTATGAATTAATTTTGCACTAATAGAGTTATATCTTTTTTTATTTTATTTTTAAAATAGTTGTGATTAATCTTAGAAAAAATACCTATCTTTTCATGGCACACACCGTACCTATAGATTATGGCATGTCTCCAGATGGTACTAGGTAAATAATTCTTCTTTCCTCGACACGCTCCATACCCTTAAATCACAGTGCATCTCGGGAAAACAAAAGTTGTTCTTAATATTAATCTAAAAAGAAAGCATAAATGAAAATATATAAAAGATAGCAAATAAAGAATTCATGACATTTTTAAATGAAAAGCATAATCTTTTTTATAAATAAAAGAAATACAAGAAAGTTTAAAATAATAGAATCCACTCTGTGCCATTACAAAATTTCTTCTCCCCTCTCGAGACTGCTAGCCTAGCTACTCATGGAGTAATCCTTTTCTCTCCCTCTATGCAAGGCTTTGGAAGGATTTCTAGGATGATCCTTAAGTGGGAGTACAAGAGCCATTTTATAGGTGTTAAGAGGAAGGAGTTTTACATGATTTTCATGTGGGACTAAAGAAAATAATAAGAACTAAAAGATAGATGGATGAGATTGAAGGACCAAGATTAGATAAAGTAAGAAAGAAAAATTGCCATTCAATACAAATTCTTCCTCTTGAAAAATTCCCAAATATTATTTTTTTCTTTAAACTTCACTCTGCTATGAGCCACATCCTACATGATGCTGCACTTTTTCCCTTATTTTGCCTCCATGAACGTGCTTGAGCCATGCCACGTTAAGAAAACTTGATATAATTATGCATAAGCCATGCGCACCATCACTTTGTTCCCTAGATAGCTGGACCATGTGAAAATCGTTCCCTTCTTTGTTTTTTTATGAGTGGTTTAAAGACCACCCGCTTCGCTGCATGCTATGCTTTCATGTTCGTGCATGCATCTTAAACCATGCTATGACTTCATAGGTTCCGCTCACCTAAGCCCAATGCAGGCCACCCCAATCCACGCTCATAGCAAACAGCTAACGTTTTTCCTCTTTGAAAGCTTTAAATGCATATATGGGCACACATATTTAATGCCATGCCAAAATCCACAAAGGCCAAAGAAGACCTTCCTTCTTTCTATTATTACCATACATGTCCTCTATTCTCCCTTTTTTTCCTTTGGGTATTCTTGCATCTGCATCATGCGTGTCCGTTCCAAATTGCAATTGTTAAGGGCCTTACTAGTTGGTGTCAATAATTCCTGATCAAAATTCTTGAAAACAAACATAAGAAGCATCAAATAATAAATAATAGATATTAAATAGCACGGATTTTAATATTTCTTATATCATATTTAATAGATTCATCACACCTTCTAACTTGAACTTCACTCGTCTTTGAGTAAAAAAGATACATTATGTCACGTACGAAGGGATCTCAAAGCAAATCCTAACAATGTACGGCTCGATCAGCTCTTCACAGGATAGAAGAGAACCGATCAGTCTTCCTAGCATAGGAACCTAGTCTCTATGACTTAGGCCATGCCCAACAATAATAGAACACAATGGAATGCGACACCAGGAAACACAATGAAGAAGAAGAAATAAGGGGATGAGAACTTTTATTAAAAAACCACTCGTTGGTTTACAATAGAACTCTCCCAGTCTCTCGATCTCTCACAAATACAAGAGGATCCTTAGATGATCTCTTTCTTTTCCTCTCTCTCATGATCTCTAACCCCACCCTTGAGTGTCCTTTTATATAGGAACAACCCCAGATTACAAGTCCCTCACGAACTCAACTCTCTAAATATAAGATAAGGATAAACTCAGAATCCCCATTCTCGCAGGACTGCGCAGTCAGATAAAACTGCCAAGTTCATGATACAAATGAACTCGGATTGCAACGATACTTGATCCATTGGATTTGGAATGAAAAATTCTTTAAGCTAACGCCTTACCCACTTTGAAATAACTTTTGTGGAGTTCCCATAATGTCACACAAATTTGCATGGGTAAACTGTATTCTGTTATGCCTCATTGCACTAGCTTCTTTGCTGACCAATGTACATCTCGAGACATGTGCTCCCAACCCCATTCTCTTGAGTACTCCATATAGATCTTGTACACACACTTCCCCAGATAATTCTAGGGCTCAGATTTAGTCTCCAAGTTGCCCAAATCTCAAGAGAGTGTAGTCAGACCTCGAACCTGTCCAATGACCCGATCTGGTTTGCACCTTGACCCATGTCTGATCTAGCCCCGATTCGAGGAGCCGTGACACCTTCCCCCACCTAAGCCAAAGTTGCCCCCGATGAGTCTAGGTGGTACTTCTTGATGATGTCTTCAAACTGCCATAGTTCATCACCATACTCCCAACTCACTTCTGAGTTTGCTAGTACTCTCCATTGGACTAAGTACTGCACCCGACTGTCCTTCTTCCTATCCGCCTTGGTTTTAGAAACCTTCTTGGTGTAATGAACTCTTACGGCTACTGGAGCTCTCCCGCTTTGAGCCCAAGAAGGGTCGGTTGTGTCTTCTTTGAATGACTTCAACAGAGACACGTGGAACATCGGATGCACTTTCAGCTTGGAAGGCAGCAACAATTGATACGCAGTATGTCCAATTTGATGGGTGATGATGAAGGTGCCTTCATACCTCCTCACAAGTGCTCTATGGTAGCCTGACTTCAATCTCATGTGATGGTAGAGTTTTACCAATACCTGATCACCAATCTAAAACTCAACTGCATGCTGCTTTATGTCAACCCACTTCTTCATCCATTTGGTTTCCTTCAACAAGGAGACCTGAACCAAATCTGTATCCTTCTTCAGATCCCTCATGAACCAATAGGTGGTTGGGCTACATCCCATGTAATCTACTGCAATACTCCCTGGAGTGTCTGGCTGCCATCACCTCAAATGATGATTTATCGGACAACTCCGATCGCTGCAAGTTGTAACTGAATTGGGCTTAGTCCAAGAGTCGCACTCAATCCCGCTGGTTGGCATTCACATAGTGCCTCAAATACATCTCCAGTAATGCATTTGTTCATTCTATTTGGCCATCAGTCTGAGGGTGGAAAGCCCTCTTCAGCTCTATTTCGAGTATCCAAAATAACTCAATCCAGAATCTTCTCATGAAGCGAGCATCACGATCAGAAACAATGCTTCACAGTATCCCCCAATATTTCACCACATATATGAAGAACAACCACGCCATATCCTATGCATGGCAAGTAGTAGGTGCTGGAATGAAGACTCCATACTTCGAGAAGCGATCCACCAATACCATGATGGAGCTATACCCTTCCACTGGAGGTAACCCGATGATGAAGTCCATGGAGATGCTCTCCTATGGACGCTCTAGTGTAGGCAATGGCTCCAACAACCCTACGGGTCGTTGATGTTCAACCTTATCTTGTTAGCATACTAAACAAGTGCGAATATACCCCTCGATGTCATCTCACATGTTTGGCCAATAGTAGCTATGTTCTATGAGAGCTTGCATCCGATGCAACCCCCTGATATCCTGCCCACATAGAATCATGATGCTCTCACAGCACCTCATGCCTCAGCCCTCCGCTTGACGGCACATAGACATGCCATCCCAGTGTCAAAATCAGCCCACCTTCACTCCAGAAATGGCGTGCCTTGCCGTCCTTGATGAGTTCACCCATGGTTGTGGTCCATGGATCCTTCTCCATCTCGGTCTTGACCTTTTCCATTAAGTCACTTGCTGGTCCGGAAGTGAAAGAAACCACAGCCAACTATGCCTTTCTACTTAAGGCGTCAGGAACTGAATTGGTTCAGCCTAGCTTATACTCCATGTGGAAATCGAATTTAGTGAGAAATTGCTGCCATCTCACTTGCTTTGGGATGAGCTTTGGCTGGGTTTAGAAGTAGCTTGTGGCCATGTTGTCCATGTGTACCACAAACTTGGATTCGAGGAGGTAATGGTGTCAGGTTCTAAGGCAACGCACAACCGCTGTCATCTCCTTCTCATGAACTGTATACCTACGCTCGGTGTTGTTCAACTTCCGACTCTCGTAGGCCATTGGGTGTCTTTCCTGCATGAGCACCCCTCCGATGGAAAAATCTGATGCATCAGTATGAACTTCAAAAGAAACCAAGAAGTCCTATAGCATGAGGATCGGCTCCTCTGTGACCGCCTGCTTGAGATGATCGAATGCCTCCTGACATTGATCCGACCACCGCCATGGTCGACCCTTCTTCAACAAATCCATCAATGGGGTGCATATCTTCGAATATCCCATGATGAACCTCCTATAATAATTTGCCAAACTAAGAAAAGAGCGTAAGTGTGTAACACATGTAGGTACCTCCCACTCGACTATTGCTGAAATCTTGGAGGGATCCATCATGAGCTTTCCATCCCTAATGATGTTCCTGAGGAACGGCACCCTCTATTGCGCAAACACGCACTTCTCCTTCTTCACAAAGAGCTGGTGTTGCCATAGGGATGGAGAAGACTTGCCTCAAGTGCGCCACATGCTCGTCCAACGTCCATGAATTGTAGATCCAAGTATACTACCATGAACTTTATCGATAAAGTCGTGGAGTACACGTTGCAACAAAGCACAGAAGGTTGTTGGAGCATTGGTGAGGCCAAAAGGCATGACAAAATACTCAAAGCTCCCATACCTTATCACACATGCAGTCTTCTCGATGTCCTCCCCCATCATGCAAACTTGATAGTATTCGCTATGAAGATCCAACTTGGAAAACCACCGTGCCTTACCAAGTTGATCGAACAAATCATCAATCCATGGAATGGGGTACTTGTTCTTCACCTTGAGTTTATTGAGGGCCCTATAGTCGATGCAGAGTCTCAACGAACAATCATGCTTCTTTTGAAAAAGTATCAGTGCTCCATATGGACTCTTCAAAGGTTGGATGAACCAGCTGTCCACCAACTCCATTAGCTATCTCCTCAGCTCTTGAAGTTCAGGTGGGGCCATTCTATATGGTGTTTAAGCTGGTGGATGTGCTCCCTGCACCAAATCAATCTGATGATCGATTCTCTTCTTGGCGATAATCGCTTGGGTAATTCGAGGGGCATCACATCCCCAAATTCAGTGAGAACACCATCGATGGGTGCTGGGATCTCTTCTCCCTCCAGCAGGTCTTCCTCTTGAATGGACGCAATGTATGTTGGAAATTCCCTTCTCATCCCCTTAGCAAGCTGCATTGCCGATAGGACTCGCTGCGGAGTCCCTCTAACTCGCTTCCCTTGAACCATGCAAGGTCCACTCGAATTTAGAACCACCACCACATCTGAATTTGCCTTTACCATGACATGTAGCTGGGTTAGCAAAGACATACCGATGACCACCTTGTAGTCATCGATAGGGGCAACCACCGCTATCACCCGTTCGATCCATGTACCAAATTTGATCTCAACATCCTTAGCTATTCCGCTTGTAGCTACCTCTATGGAGTTGACCGCCTTGAACATGTGCTCATCACGTTCAATCTTCATGTTGAGCTTCTTAGCCATTGCTAAGTCCATGAAGAAGTCAGTGGCACCTATATCAATGAGTGCCTGAAAGGTGTGACCATTGATATTGATAGGTGTGTAGAGTAGGCCTCATGGCCCCTTGGCCTTCAAGGCGTTGAGACTAAGTGAACCCATCCTTTGGTCGGTCTCTTGCTGCTCCTCCACCATCATAGATGCAATCTTGCCCCTCAATGGACAATCCTTCTCCTTATGTGGTCCATTGCAAATGTAGCATGAGATAGTGCCGGTACACACCCCTTTGCCCTTCGCTTGGGAAGCACCTTCACTTGAGGAGCCTGGATTCGAGCCTTTTCCACCTCCCTTGTGACCTGATTTCGCTCCCCCACCTTTGTCTTGTTTGGATGCCTGGGCTTTGGGAGCTGTGGGTTGAGTCTTGAACTCGATGAGAGCCTCTGCTTGAGCTATCACCTCGTTCAAACTCTTAACTCCTCTTCACTGCAACTCCATCTTGGCCCATGGTTTGAGCCAATCAAGGAAGGTGAAGAAAGAGTCCTCCTGGCTGAGGTCTAGTACCTCCAACAATAATTCACTGAACTCTCACACATACTCATGCACATTACCCTTTTGCATGAGTCACCGTAATCATGCTCAAGCATCATCCTTAGCGAACATGGGGAAGAATTGCTTTCGAAGTTTAGTTTGGAACTGTGCCCAAGTGGTGATTGGAACAGCCCCTCACTTCACATCGTCAGTTCGACGTCGCCACCAAAGCATCGCCACATCCCTCAAGAACATGGCCGCTGTGCTCACCTTCATGGCTTCACCGCTTATGCCAGTAACCTGTATGTATTGTTCCATGGCAAAAAGGAAGTTATCTACCTCCTTTGTGGATCGCTATCCGTAGAACTTCTACGGCTTGGAACATCAAGTTTGTGTAGGGGATGTATAGCCTCACTTATGACCTCCATTGTCGAGGTAGAAGAGAACATGCCTGTGGTAGTTTTTTTCTTTGAAAGGTCAACCACCTATATTTGGAGAGCCTTCACCATGGTCTCCAACTCCTTATTGCGCTGCAGCACTTCCTCATAGTGCCGCTCCATATCGAAGGAAATTTGATTCAGATGAGCAGCAATCTCACCTCGATGGGTTACGTCCTTACCCTCGAGGTCCTCCACTCACCCTTCAACCTTAGCTATTTGGGCCTCGCATTTCCATGGTTGATTATCGGTGGAGATAATCGAAGATGTAATCCACGATCCTTGTAGGGAATCATCAACTGGAAGTGCTCCATCCATTACCGTGCCTCCTCCTAAGGCAGGATTGGGATCCAAAGTCGAGGATGATGAATCCTCTGTTCCCATCATGGATGCTGATATAGAGGTCATCTTCTTTATTTTTGGTATCGCTCTAGTACCAACTGTCACGTACGAAGGGATCTCAGAGCAAATTCCAATAACGTGTGCTTCGTTCAGCTCTTCATAGGACAAAAGAGAACCGATCAGCCTTTCTAGTGGAGAAACCTAGTCTCTATGACTTAGGCCACACCCAACAATAATAGAACACAGTGGAATGCGACACCTGAAAACACCATGAAGAAGAAGAAGAAATAAAGGGGAAGAGAATTTTTATTAAATAACCACTCGCTGGCTCTCCCAATCTCTCGATCTCTTACAACAAGAGGATCCTTACATGGTCTCTTTCTTTCCCTCTCTCTTTTGATCTCTAACCCCACCCTTGAGTGTCCTTTTATATAGGAACAACCCCAGGTTACAAGTCCCTCACGAACTCAACTTTCTAAGTACAAGATAAGGATAAACTCAGAATCCCCGTTCTCATAGGACTCTGTGCAGTTAGATAAAACTGCCAAGTTCATGATCCAAACAAACTCGGATTGCAACAAAATTAAATCCATTGGATTTAGAACGAAAAATCCTTTAAGATAACATCTTACCCACTTTGAACCAACTTTTGTAGAGTTCCCAAAATATTGCATAAAGTTGCAAGGATAAACTGCATTCTGTTACACCTCATTGGTCAGCATGGATTATTAAATAATTTAGGGTTATTGATCCTTGCATTAATAATTAAATTTGGATTATTAATCAAAATTCTTGAAATTGATAATTGGACCAAGTGAAATCAAATATACCCTAATGCTTTATCAATCGAATTTTGATTCAGCTTTCATTGAGTTCTTTAGAGTTAATTTTAGCTTTAGTTTCCATTGTCATTCAGTTTTGGTCGTTCAGATATTAGTAGAATTAGCATTCATTTTTCGTAATTAAACTCAGTCCTCATGGGAACGATCTCTTATTCATCATTGTATTACTTGAGCGATTTCGTATACTTACGAATAGGCTATTAAGTTTTTGGCGCCGTTGCTGGGGACTAGTGCTTTAATATCAAGAATAGTTGATTTTACTAGTAATCTAACATTTTCTTTATTATTTTTTAGATATTTAAAAAGAATTATATACTTTACTGCTTTTTAATTTTTATTTCTTGCTTTAAAACTTTTATATATGGTAGATCTCTATGCTTTCTTAATTACATGATTTAATAATTATTTTATTTTGCATAATTAACTTACTGCTTATTATTCTTAGATATTTCATGCTTTTTATAGTTTAAAATAATTTACTATTTTTTATAGCTTAGTGATTTTTTTTAGACTTAATCACTTAAACTTACTTTTTTGCAAAACCCCAAAAAAAATTAATTAAAAAAATAATAAAAAAATACTGACATTTCATAATACTTAACTTTAAGGGCACTTAACCCATTAATTAGATAAGGTGGGGATTTAGTCACCCTTCCTTAGCCTAAAAATCACATCTTTCATCCTGCATAACCTAAACCTTAATCTAAAATCAATTAGATGTTGGCCCTAAGATATTCAAGCTCAATAGGATAAGAAAGTCCTAAAGTTGGACTGGGTTCGGATTGATTAGCTACTCGGTGTCTAAGGCAAGTGGTTTAAGAAGATGGTTTTCAATTGGTTCCATTGTCTAATCTGGTCAACTCAGTTGGTATCTAAGGAAAGCAATAAGCAAGGGACCTCCCATATCTTACACTTACCTAGCCGAGAGAATTAGTTAATTTTGGGCTTGGAGTGCTTGAAGGCGGTCTTGGAACAGTTAGGAGCTATCTGATCTAGGTTAATCCTAGGATAGATAGTCTATTTTATGCTAACTTTTTTGCCATTAAAATTTAAATCTAATTAAAATACTCTTCTCTTTCATCTCTAGATTTAGGACTCTTTAGGACTCATCTTTAAAACTCTTTTCTTTTCTATCTTTCCTTCCTCTTCTCTCTTCTCTTTAAAAAAAAAATCTTTCAAAATTGTAACTTGGAAAAGAGAATCGGATCGACTTATGAGAATTGAATTAAACCCTTATTTCAAGTCAAGAAATTGATCGCACCTTGTAGACAAAATAGAAAAGCCATCAAAGAAGAGAAGGAATCTGAGGCAAAAGTAGAAATGGCTGAAAATACGAGAGAAGTTGTTGTAGTAGGGAATAATAAGATTGTTAGAGAGACAAATCCTAGGGCATTGCGGGATTATGCCATGCCTATCATGAATGGAGCTTCATCTAGCATCACAAGGCCACCAGTGCAGGCAGACAACTTTCAGATCAAGCCTACTTTGATCCAAATGATCCAAACAGCAGTTCAGTTTGGAGGATTGCCCAATGATGACCCTAATGCGCACATTGCAAACTTTCTTCGAGATATGTGATACCCTTAAGTAGAATGGAGTGTCAGATGATGCAATTTGGCTAAAATTGTTCCCATTTTCACTTAGAGATAAGATTAGAACATGGTTACAGTCTCTTCCTGCTGGCTCAATCACCACATAGAATGACTTAGCACAAAAATTTTTGGCAAAATTCTTTCCACCTGCTAAGACTGCCAAATTGAGGACCGACATCCAAACCTTCGTGCAATTCGATATGGAGACCTTATATGAAGCTTGGGAAAGGTTTAAGGATCTGCTTAGGAGGTGTCCACACCATGGGCTAACTAAATGGTTGGTTGTGCAAACCTTCTACAATGGATTGAATAACCATACTAGAATTAATATTGATGCTGCTGCTGGAGGTTCATTGATGGGGAAAGTCGCTTGATGAGGCCTATGATCTTTTGGAGGAAACTGGCCAACAACAATTACCAATGGCCCAATGAGAGGAACATGGTGAGGAGGCCTGCTGGGGTTCATGAGATAGATGCTATTACTGCACTCAATGCAAAGGTAGATACTATTTTCAAAAAATTAGATCATTTGTCTATTAATATTATTAATACTCGTGTGTAAACCTGTGAGATGTGTACTGGGCAACATGCTACTCGAGATTGCCTGATTGATAGCTCATTCATGCCTCCGATACAAGAACAAGTGCAATATGTGGCAAACCAAGGAAGGCAACAGAATAATCCATACCCAAACACCTACTCACCTGCCTAGAAGAACCGTCCAAACTTTTCCTGGGGAAATCAGTAGCAACAATAAAATTACCAAAATAGAGGACCACCTGGTTTCCCAAGCAAGAAAAGAAGTCTAACCTGAAAGAATTGGTTGCAACTCTTACAAAGGCTACTACTGATTTCATGGGTGAAACTAAGGCAAACTTCCAAAACCAGCAAGGTACCATTAAGAACTTGGAATTACAAATGGGACAAGTTGGCCAATATGGTAGCTAACAAGAACTCAAGGATCATTGCCTAGCAATACTGAAATGAACCCGAAAGAGCATGTGAAGGCAATTACCTTAAGGAGTTGCAAACAACTTGGGGAACAACCAAGGAAAGAGCCTGTTAAGGAGCAAGTAAAGGAACAAACTCAAGAAGAGACTATGATCGAAGAGAAGCTAAAAGAGAAAAAGGAAGACCTAGTAAAGCCCTACATCCCACCAATTCTTTTTCCTCAAAGGCTCAAGCAAAGTAAGGATGACAAGAACTTTCTAAAATTTTTGGAGGTTTTCAAGAAACTACACATAAATATTCCATTTGCTGAGACATTAGCCCAGATGCCTAGCTATGTCAAATTCTTGAAGGATATCCTTTCCAAAAAGAGAAGGCTAGAGGACCACGAGACAGTCATGCTCACCGAAGAATGTAGTGCAATCATTCAGAACAAGTTGCCATCAAAACTAAAGGATCCAGGGAGTTTTACAATTCCATGCAATATTGGCAATATTCGAATTCACTAAAGCATTATGCGATTTAGGTGCTAGCATTAACTTGATGACTGTTATCTATTTTCAGGAAGCTTGGACTAGGGGATGTGAAATCGATCAGTGTTTCATTACAACTAGCTGATCGATCGGTGACATATCCTAGAGGCATAGTGGAGGATGTGTTAGTCAAGGTGGACAAATTTATCTTTCCAGTGGATTTCATTATCTTGCATATGGAGGAAGATAGAGAGGTTCCTTTGATATTGGGGCATCCATTCCTTGCAACTAGCAAGGCACTTATAGATGTCCATGAGGGTAAGCTTACTTTAAGAGTGGGACAAGAAGAGGTAATTTTTAACGTGCTCAATTCTTCTAAATATCCTCTTGAGAATGATGAGTGTTTTAGATTAGATGTGATTAATGAATTTGTTAGTGAAATAATTGATAATTTTGAATATGACTTGATTGATTGTGTGGAAAAGAAAATTGTTAAAAATAAATTTGAACAGTTAATTGAGCATGTTGATGTGTTAAATGATGTTGAGAAAATACAGGATTCAGTAGAAGCTAACCCAACCCCCAAGCTTGAGCTTAAGCAGCTCCCTTCTCACTTAAGATATGCATTCTTGGGAGACTCATCCATTTTTTCCATCATTATATCTGCTCATTTGTCTGCTGAACAAGAAAAAAAATTATTGCATGTGTTGAGAAAGCATAAGAAAGCACTAGGCTGGTCTATTGATGATATTAAGGGGATTAGTCCCAGTATATGCATGCATAAAATTTTAATGGAAGATAACTACAAACCTTCAATTGAGCATCAACTAGGTTAAATCCTAATATGAAGGAAGTAGTTAGAGCTGAAGTAATGAAATTACTTGATGCAGGAATTATCTATCCTACTTTTTATAGTAGTTGGGTAAGCCCTGTTCAAGTAGTTCCTAAGAAAGGGGGGATGACTGTTATTACAAATGATAGAAATGAGCTGATACCCACTAGGACATTGGCGTGTGTGTATTGATTATAGAAAGTTAAACAAAGCTACACGCAAGGACAATTTTCCCTTGCCTTTTATTGACCAAATGCTTGAGAGATTGTCTGGATATCCCTTCTATTGTTTCCTAGATGGTTATTCAAGATATTTTCAAATTTCTATTGCACCTGAGGACCAAGAAAAAACTACATTTACTTGTCCATATGGAACATTTGCATATAGAAGAATGCCACTTGGGTTATGTAATGCACCTGCAACTTTTTAAAGGTGTATGATGTCTATATTCTCTGACATAGTTGAAAAATTCATTAAAATATTTATGGATGATTTTTCAATTTTTGGTCCTTCTTTTGATATGTGTTTGACTAACCTCTCACAAGTTCTATAGTGTTGTGAAGAAACTAGTCTTGTATTAAATTGGGAGAAGTGTCATTTTATGGTACAGGAAGGAGTAGTGTTAGGACACAAGATTTCATCTAGAGGCATAAAAGTGGACAAAGCAAAGGTGGAGGTCATTGAAAAATTACCACCACCAACATCTGTTAAAGGAGTGAGGAGTTTCTTAGGACATGCTGGCTTCTATAGAAGATTTATAAAAGACTTCTCCAAAATTACCAAACCTCTTTGTAATTTATTGATCAAGGATGTGCCTTTTAAATTTACTGATGAGTGTTTTGTTGCTTTTAATAGGTTAAAGAAAGAATTAATCTCAAGCTCCCATCATCACTACAATTGATTGGAATTTACCAATTGAACTTATGTGTGATGCAAGCGACTACGCTATAGGTGCAGTCTTGGAGACAAAGAAAGGGGAACAAACTTCATGTGGTGTACTATGCAAGTCGGACACTAAATGATGCACAGTTGAACTATGCCACCACAGAGGAGTTGCTTGCTATTGTTTTTGCTTTTGATAAATTTAGACCATATCTTATAGGAGCAAAAATAATAGTTTATACTGACCACTCAGCAATTAAATATTTACTTGAAAAAAAGGATGTGAAACCAAGACTAATTCGTTGGGTGCTCTTATTGCAGAAATTTGACTAGGAGATTAGGGACAAGAAAGAAGTAAAAAATCTTGTAGCAAATCACTTGTCCCAGTTAGAATTAAGGACACTGGAGATTATTTGACTTGGAGATTAAGGACATTAAAGTACCCGTTAACGAGTCATTCCCTAATTTGCATTACTCACATCTAGCACACCCTGGTATACTGATATTGTTAATTTTAAGGCATGTAATATTATTCCTCCTGAATTTAATTGAGATGCTCACAGCATATTGGATATAATTACTTTGTTGTGCAACCACAAAAGCAGTTATATTTCATTATGACTGTATAGAAATGAAAGATCCTACTTAACTAAAATATTACTGTTTGTTGTGCTAACACAAGGCTATTAATGTTTTAAAGGCCAGGGTTTTATTGAGAATTGCATGAGATGCCATTGGAAAGAGTTTCCTACCTTTGAACTTATAAAAGGTTTGTTATGCAACCACAAGACTTTTAATAAGAAATTAGGGTCTTAATCCCACTAAGAAAATCAAATAGGATTTCTCCATTATCATAGTAGAGGGTTATGATATTCGATAAAATAGTGGGAGACATAATTAAATTAAAATCTTAATTTAATTATGTATGTCATCATGAGTTGTATGTAATGTTCATTAGATTTAAATGGCTTTTCACTTTCACTGTATTCAATTTTGGATTCAAATAAATTGATCGGTCCTAATTACGTAGATTGGTTGAGAAATCTTAAAATAGTACTCAATCAGAAGAATCTCTTTTATGTCCTCGAATCTCTTGTTCCTAAAAGTTAGGGGAAGATGCCACGATGAAGAAAAAGCCGCTTATAAGAAATGGCAAAATGATTCATTAACTGTCAAATGCATCATACCGGCCTCTATGAATAATGAGTTACAGAGGCAGCATGATGGCATTGATACACAGACCATATTGCTCAATTTAATAGAGCTTTATGAAAAGCAGAGTAGGACTGCTAAATGTCAGATATCTAAGCGATTATTCCATGCTAGGATGGCAGAGGATTCATCCATGCAAAACCATGTTCTAATGGTAATTGACCTAATCACTCGATTAAGTCAATAAGATTTTGTCATGGATGGAGAGTTGAGTCAAGATCTATTCCTACAATCACTCCCAGAATCAACTTCTTAGTTTGCTGTAAACTATCATATGAACAAACTGAATACTTCCTTGTCCGAGCTGTTAAATATGCTTAAAATAGCAGAGAGCCATATCAAAAAGGATAAGGCTCCTCTTTTTCTTATAGATGGGATCTCTAAGAAGAAGGCAGGCAGAAAGGGTTCTAAGAGGAGGCTGAACCCTAAAAGTGGCATAAATAAGAGGAAGAAGGAGAAGAGAGCCTTCAGATAGACGACCTAATGTCACTACGGCAAAGTAGGTCATTAAAAAAGAGAATATAAATTAATACTTTACTTTGGCATTGTCAACTTGGTCATATTAGTGTAGACCAGGATTAACAAGGTATACAAAGAAAAGTTCTTTGAAGTCTTATGATTATGAATTATTAGAAACTTGTGAATCATGTCTAATGGGTAAAATAACTAAGACTCCATTTAGTGGACATGGAGAAAGGAACAAGTGAGTTTATTAGGACTTGCACATTACAGATGTATGTGGTTCCTATGACAACTCAGGACTAGAGGAGGATACTCTTATTTTATAATGTTCACTGATGATTTCATCTAGGTTTGGATATGTGTATCTTATAAAACACAAATTCGAAGCCTTTAATAAATTTAAAGAGTATCAAAGTATGGATCGAGAAACAAATTGGAAAGAGTATAAAAATTCTTCGATCTGATCGGGAAGGAGAATACTTGTCCTAGTAAATTTCTAAACTATCTTAAAGTAAAGGGCATTCCTCTCTGAATGGATCCCTTCTTATATACCGTAATTAAATGGTATAGTTCAAAAGGAGGAAATCATATCTTATTAGATATGGTACGGACCATGATGTACTTCACAGAATTATCTATTTTCTTCTGGGGCATCATGTCCTGGAGATTCGCAGTATATATCTTGAATAGAGTACCTTCTAAGTCTGTATCTAGCACTTCATATGAGATATGGAGTAAAAAAAAAAAAAGAAAGAAATCTAATCTTAAGTATCTTAAGATATGGGGTTGTCCAGCGTATGTAAAAAGAAATTTTGGACATAAACTAGATGTTAGAGCAAACAGATGTCTATTTATCAAATATCCTAGAGATCGTATGGGAATATCTATTCTACCATCCCACTGAATAAAAGGTGTTTGTAAGTAGGTATGCCACTTTCATGGAAGAAAGAAGTTCATTCTAGAAAAGGACAGTGGGAGAAATATTGAACTTAAGTGAAGTTCAAGAAAAATAAATAAGACATTTCTTCAAGCAAATAAACATACGTAAATAATGGAAGAACCAGAACACACAATCTCCTATCCATAGGTCTGATAGAGTGTGACATGCACCTATGAGGTACGAGTTCATTATTAAGAATAATGAAGTCCAAGTCATTGAGAATGATCAACCTCTAACCTATACGAAAGCAGTCATGAGTAGGAACTCTAACAAATGGCTCGCTGCCATGCAATCCGAAATAGACTCCATGTACACCAACAAAGTATGGGCTTTGGTGGATGCACCAGAGGGTGTGAACCCTATTGGGTGCAAATAGATCTTTAAGAAAAAGATTGGAGTAGATGGTCAAGTTGTAGCCTATAAAGATAGATTGGTGGCCAAGGATTTCAAACAAAAAATAGGGGATTGATTATGATAAAATATTTTCATCTATTTCCATGCTCAAATCTATTCGGATTATGCTTGCCATAGCAGCATACCACGATTATAAAATATGGCAAATGGATGTGAAGACCGTCTTTCTTAATGGTTTCCTAGAGGTAGAGATCTACATGTCACAGCCAAAGAGATTTGTCTCAAATGAGAGACCAAATCAGGTATGCAAGTTTAAAAGATCTATTTATGGATTAAAGCAAGCATCAAGGAGTTGGAATATCTACTTTGATGTTATAGTCAAAGAGTTTGGCTTCATCAAGAATATAGATGAACCATGTATATATAAGAAGACTAATGGGAGTGCCATAGTTTTCTTGGTTCTGTATGTAGATGACATACTCCTCATTTGGAATGATATCCCAATGTTGCAATTGGTCAAGTTATGGCTATCAAATAAATTTTTCATGAAAGACTTGGGAGAAGCATCCTATATACTTAGGTATAAAGATC